>OX352765.1:53555443-53732943 GCA_947095585.1 Nephrocerus scutellatus | reverse complement strand
TAGCTGCATTTCCTTGATCGCTCAAAATTTGGTTATCGCCGTTACCTCTGCTTTCTAGGAAATATGTGATAGTTATTATTTCAACGTAATCGCATAACCTACCTTCTGATTCTTCTATAACTGGGCTACTTAAATCCACTTTAAAAGAGGATTTCCTACTTAAACTAGTTTTTGAATTATTCTTGCTCTCCGACATAACGTTCTGACCGCTGATAATGGAGGAGCGAACTTCAGTTACTGGTTTGACATAGTAGTTAAACCCCGACATGTCACTACGTTGTTTAAACAAGTTCGCATCAAAGGTAGTCTTTTTAACCGGAATTTTCATTAACTGATCTGGTTTATGTGTAAACTTATACTTGAATATTCCATAGTCGTCAGATCGTGTCGGTTTATATTTTTTCGGGTCGCATTGAATATTTGTAAAAAAAACTCGAATCTTTCGTGCCCGTTCATGTGATTGAATGAGCAGAACAGAAGCTTTAACGGTTTGGAGAGAGTGGTTTTTTACATTTATTGACTCCAACAGCAACGTTGTAGAATTATTTTTGACAACGTTCTCTTCTTTAGACTCTAATGCAGCAATATCAATTTCTGAAACCAGTCTACTATCGGTAATGCTTAAATGAAGTAAAAGATCCTCTGGTAAGTCAGCCATTCTCGAAAAGAAATCTTTTCCGTGTATTAATTTATTTAATGAGTATGATCGTGTGTATGGATAAAATTTTGGACGCCATATCAATATATCCTCTGGAGTCAATTTTTTCTCCACTAGAGTTTTGTCTATATAAATAAATTCACTTAATTCAAGATTTTTAAGCTCATTTTTTAGCTCAAGTAGTCTCTGAGTACTTGCTTCGACTAGATTCCGTACTATCTTCCGTTTTTGAACTTGAAATGAGTTTTGATAAATGTAGCCCAGTTTGTTTACCAGTTCAACATATCGAGCATACAGTTCAGCAAAAATGTTCTGCGTTAATATCTTGTCTTCAACAGGCTTCAGATTTTTAAAAACTTCTTGTCGCTTTAAAATATCGTCAATTTCATGGCTTGTCGCAACCCAAAATTTGTAATTGAAATCAAAAGACATTTTTTTTACAAAAAAAATTCAATTTTGTTTTTTGTTTTATTCAAAATTCAAAATCAAGTCTTAGTGACTTAAGAAGAAAACAACATACGTTTTTCTAGGTATTTAATTTTTTGTATCTTAAATCTGTAAGTATACAACTTTGCAATAAAAAAAGAACATCAACAAATACAAAATTTAATTTTTCATTTCAACTTCTACGTTGAGTTTACCAAATGTCTTCATCGACTCATACCACTAACTAGGGTCTAGGCCGATACGATACAAATGCCAAGAAAGCCGCATACGCAACAAAAAGCCAAAAAATGCTAAACTCTGCTCACAACTTTCAAATTGACCAACGCTAGCGCGGAGTGGTCATGCATCCTACACATTGCTATATTGCTAAGATACCTAACACATCACTTCAGTAAACCTTAGTACGTTGACAAATGCAATGACGTGCGAGATGAAGAAAACATATCTTAAAGGTAAAACAAATACAACCTGCGCCTATGATTTGCTAGTGAGGATGTAAATTATATTTAAAAACGTTTGCATTGTTGCAAAACTAAACACTCACCTGCAAAACATGAACAAAATTATTTTTGGACATAATTTTCCTTTGTTAATTCTTTATTTTTATTATTTTTATCTTTAGAATTTTTTTTTTATAATTTTAAATTCCTAAATTTAACTTAATTTAATTTTTTTTACATTTTTTACAGAAACGGTAATTATGTACATTAATACATCCATGTTGTTGCTGAGCATTTCAATTTTATTTAAATTCGTTCTTAAATTAATATAAGTTTGATTTTAGCTAAGATATATGTATATGAATTTGCATTTGTGTGACTTTTGAAAAAGGTTTTAAGTTAAGCTTTATTTTTCACAATTAACAATATGACAAATGCTGTGTGCTTTTCTAATTAAATATTTTATTAATGATATAGAGAAAAATCTAGTTGGTCTGCAAAAAAAATATACAATACTTAAAAATGGTTTAAATAAAATTTACTTTGGATTGAGGGAAAGCGGACGGGTCAGAAGTAAAAGCAGATTATTTAGGTTAAATGATACAAAATCAGTCAAGTGTTAAATAAAAATGTGCAAGCTTTTTGTTAATATGTACTATGTTCAATATGTACTATGTTCAAGTCTAGTAGCCTCTGAGGACAAAACGCTTATTTCCGTCTAAAGTTTGACATTAACAGCCGAAATTAGTTGTAGAACACAAAGAAAAATTTGCTACTGGCTACTATATTTACTATATTTATGTTATAATGTATAATATATAATTTAATATTTATTCAGCTTAGATCAGTAGATAACTTATATAAATGGCAAACTGTTTGGCACATTTCAAGTACTTTCAAGTACATTAACACATTCCCTTACCAAAAATATTTAACGTTTTTTTGATAACTACTTAGAATAAAATAAATTTTCGAAACATTTGCAGTTACTCCCCCTATAATGATTCTAGAGGTGGGAAGTGTTTTAACTTGTAAATTAGATATTTAATATATATTTTATTTAATATTTCTATAACTAAGTAGTTAAGCTTAGTTTAACCGCTATATTTTAAATTAAAAATTCGTAGACATAAATGCGTACTTGCGTAAAAAAAGTTGTTCATATTTTTTAGCTTTAAAAAACAGATTTAAAGTGTGATTTTTAAAATATAGTATACTATTACAACTTTTAATATATGATAAACTAAGAAGGTTTGAGGGCACTCACATTTTCCAGTAAGATGTCAGGCAAATTTCTTCCATATTCTTCACATCACCCAATACGCAAGCGATTTCTGAAGTTTCCAAACTTGAATATTATAACTTTATAAAGCCTTAAAAGAATTTGGTATTTCAAAATCAACGCGTATTTACCAAATTTAAAAGGCTTGTGGCTTGTCTTATTTTAATCCTGGCGTTGTAGTAAGTGTTTCGATAATCTGATGTTACATCAAGACAATTTCTACAGGATGTACAAGAATCTATAATCTAGATTGAGCTGGCGGCACTATAATGGTGCTGCACAGAAATGAGGCAAAACTAAGTAAGAGGTGACCGCGACTGATTGCTCAGCTCAGGCAGTGGAGCCTAAACTCAAAGTAATGTAATCCTTTTATTACATTGGGTCAATTGCAGACGCAGTTAACAGCATAAAACCAGATATGCATTCGCACCTTTGCTTAATCTCAGTGAACCTCAATTCATATAATCTAGGAAATTACCTATAATATCCTCATATGGCAATAGTAAAGTATTAGAAAAATGTATGTTGTGTTTTGTGTGTTTGTTTTTACAGTTATGTATAGTTTTATGATGGATCTCAGCAACATACGTGGACTGAGAAGGAATTTTTTCGCTGCGTACGCCCATGTACATGTCCATAGTCCAGCAATTCAGGCACTGGGTGAAACGTAGGTGTATTAGAATTCCGATACCGCGGAATTAAATCTGCGTGCGTATAACTTATTGCCAAATTGTTCCCCAGCAAAATCTCGTTATTAATGTCCGTAGTGATGTTGCTTTTCAATATCAGCCCATGCTCCAATCAGGAAATTAATTTCATATGGTCAAAGTGAGGTACAAAAGCGAAACATACATTACGGTTTCCTATATAGAAGTCCCAACTTAGACGGTAATTCAACTAATAATTAGTTTGAAGCGCTGTCTTATTTAATTTCAAGAATTGTCACACAATATCCTCACACTGAAATAATTATTGTGGGCGATTTCAATGTACAAAATTCTGGGTCAGACAACACACTTTCAGGCCCCGTTATTAATGTATTTGAAATGGTTAAGTTCCGGTTCGTGATGGTGGTCACTAAACGATTGGCTGAAGAAGGTGGCAAAGAGAATGGCTATTACTTTAGAGTCTGCAGATGAGGTTTTAAAAAAATTTAGAGAGGAAGTGAATCCATCGGACCTTCTTTTGACGTTAATAAATTGGTAGACACGTCTAGGATCAGTGATGAGGTTAAGTTTTTACGTAGCACGTAAGGGACAGATTGGACTGAACAGTCAAAAATTGCTGTGTAGAAGAATTCAAGAGCGATGTCAATGGGAGTGTTAATGTTTAGAAAGAGGCTGAAGTTTAAGTTATTGACTAGGTTGTTAAGTTTGACGAAGTCTGCTTTACGAAAGTTGAAAGAAAGAGGGCTCTCAGAAGCAACAGTATTGATGTAATTTTCATACGAAAAGGTAAGAGCCAGAGGGGTGTGATAGTAGTGAAGGGTGGAGAGAGGGAATTATGAACGTCAGTCTGTCAATCCAAAGGAAGATGGATGGTATGATTCGAGCTGTAAAGGGGCCTCTAGGATTAGAGAGTTATGCTTTCGGTCTTACAATGTAAATATTACTGAGGAAAACCGCATAAATGAAACCAATGCTCAGCTTCAACTAGTCAGATTTGCGTACTGCTACGGCAGAAAATACTACAATGTCCCAAAGGTAGTAAATCTTTTTGTTCATACGTAAAAAGAATCGTCGTCGATTCCAGCGCTCATTTACAATGACGTTCAATTATCAGTTCCTAAAATATCTTAAAAATCATGGAATCCTTAGTGACCAGCAGTATAGATTTCTTGGGCAACGTTCCACTGGTGAATTGATGACATATCTCACAGAACAGTGGAACCAGTCTTTGCATCAATTTGGTGAAAGCAAAGTCATAGCGCTCGAGATTTCCAAAGCACTTGACAGAGTTTGGCATCAAGCTCTTTTGTCTAAAATGCGTGCTTATGGAGTCGATAAATAACGGGTTCATTGGATTAGCAGCTATCTTTTGGACCGCACAATACAAATTGTTTTGGACGATTTCAAATCTGAAGTTCATCACATAAATGCTGGCGTTCCCCAGGACTCTTTCTATCTCCAACACTCTTTCTCATTTTTATTAATGATTTCTTATCCGTTACTTCTAATCCAATTCACTCTTTTCGTTGAGGACATTACATTCATTTATAAGTAAACAACTGCATATGTTTAGCATGTTAAATTCTTACCATGACAGCATAATAAAATTGGCGAATATAATAGAGTAGAATTTAACGCATCCAATACCCACTGCTGTCTTCTTTCGTCTAAGTGAATCTTAAACCCACTGCCATTATCCACGAATAGCCCTTACATCAAGGAAACTGAGCAACTAGCAATTCTCGGTATGTGCGTTAACAACAAGCTTCGTTGGAATGACCAGCATTTTTTATAATGGGATTTGCACAGCGTTGGCGTTACGGAAATTAGAGAGAGGAAAAGATGAGATGTCTATGCACGTGTGTCTTAAATGACTGCAGATCATACAAATGTGAGCACACAGAGTCGCTCAATTCACTCCACATAATTATTCTGTGGGTAAAGAAAGAACCCCTGAACATATTCACTGTCGCCAAAAATTCTGCAAAATGTTTAGGGTTTCTAACCCGCCTCAAGAAAAATTGCACTCCCTCTGATCTGGCTAATATTTACAAGGCGTATATTCGCCCTTAACTTAAGTACAATTGGCATATCTGGTCTGGTGCGCCTAAGCCATCAAGCCCATCTTAGGACGTACAGTTAAGTTCAGATACAGAGATTCGTCCTTCGACCGTACAACACGTATGTGGAATTCTTTATCAACCTCTGTGTTCCCACATCGCTACGATCCTCAAACATTCAAAAAAAAAAACATCATTGACATCTTTTTTTCTCCTTGTCCTTAACGCCCACGCTGTGACAAGCATATAGCCGAGATTGTAACGGTGCGAACCTCTTTACGTGAGCGTAAATTAAAAAAAATATTAATTGACAGACTATGCTTGTAAACACAAAAAATACCATTTGTTTTCTCTTCAAACTCATCTTGAGTTCTAAGCCCACGGTGCCCAAAGTTCACAGACGACAACGAACTGAAATCGTGACTGGTGATGTGATTTTTGCAGGAACCGGAAACTGGTTGTACAGACAAAAGTGATGATGATTCATCACATCGACTTTCATATAAGTGATACGAATACGGGATAATAGCTGTATTTTATTTGAATGTGATTTTATTTGATGTGATTTTTGCAGGAACCGGAAACTGGTTGTACAGACAAAAGTTATGATGATTCATCACATCGACTTTCATAAAAGTGAAACGAATACGGGATAATAGCTGTATTTTATTTGAATTCGAATTGAGAATTACAACAACAATTGCACTGTCGAATTCCTTCTTTGTAATTTGAAAACCTGCTGTTTGGCTGGTTTTGGCTGGTTTCGACATTCGAATTCGGATTCGGATTCCAAATAAAATACAGCTAATATGGGAAATATAAGAAAACTAGGTGTGCAACTTCCTTTAACAGTTAATTACATTTTACATTTATAAGCTATCTTAGTGTAAACTAAAGTAAGTTCATTAAGACGAATTTTAAATAATCTTTGTTCGAAAATTTTTTCATTAGAAGAGGAAGTAAATCAGATTAACAATAAAATACTATTTATATCACAAATTTTTTTTTTTATTATTGTTTTTTTCTATTTTTTTATTTTATCAGATACCGCAGTGGATGTGAGTTTTTGCAGCCAGTGCGTTTGGTGTGTATACGAAAATGTCCTCTCTTTTTACTTTTCTTTAGAGGAAGTTGCAGAGCTCGCAGTCGATTATAAGCTGCTATTTATATTCTTAACGTTAAATCAGTCTGCACGTCAAAAAATCAAGTGTTTGACAAACGAGCAAGAAAAAGCGTTTGGTGTATTATCTGCAACAACCAGTTTTTCTGTCAAGAATCGTGAAGACTTCAAAGTAATTTCTTTTCTTTTCTACAGCGTCTGCGTTACGCCAAACAGAACTATTATTATTCTTGTGATATCAAGTTTATACACAATATTCTATATATTTATAAAAAAGAAATTATTATTAATTATTTTGTGTTTGGCGATCATCTGAAAACGCATTATACTCGTAATTGTAAATATTTTAAAATAAATATTTTTAGATTACATTGTAAGAAGTTTTCGTGGATATCTATGTTTGTTTTTCTAAGAAACTAAACAAAAATTCTTAGACGAAATGTGCATTGAAACAAAAAAAATATTGAAATTACATGTTTACTCATAAATTATCATTTCTTATCATTATCAATTTTTGTTTTATCCAATGATGATGAAACCATGCCACCTCCATTTGAGGGGTAAAGTTTATCTAAATAATTAAGAGATTCATTAAGAAAAGTCTGAAATTACAAAAAAAGAGAAATTTTTATTATAGCTTTAACTTGATATATATATATATATATATATATATATATATATATATATATATATATATATATATATATATATATATATATATATAATATAGGTACTCGAATTGTCTAAAAAATAAAAATATTGGTGGTTTACACTATAAATACCAGCGTCATTCAAGACATATCAGAAACACACATTAGTAGACTTATCATTATTTAAAGCTATTTAATTAAAAAAGGACCAAGTTATAAGGATGGAGACCATAAAAAATTAAAGTTCTAAAACTATGCAGGTGTCGTTCAAAAATTTAAGCTCAGTAGTATTCGGTGGGAACAACACTGACCGCGCTAAGCAATACTTATGACAGAAGAACAAAATATAATATGCAGTATAATTCTTCCTCTTATCTACAAACAACTACATGCTTGCCAACTTTATGTTTGCTTTATGTTAATTTTTTAAAGTTTATAATATTAACCTAGATATCGTACTTAGTTTTCTTGTGATCGCTCCCAGGAAACCCCTAGGATAAAAATTATACCAAAACTATCTCACAAATCTTCTCAAACATTCAAAGAAATGTCAGTTTGGACTGTGACTTAAAGAACTCGTCTAAAGCTTACTTCTTTGCAGAAAATAAAGAGAAAGATCCAGATTTTTAGTAATAAATTTATTATAGTGTGCATATTCTCGTCACTCTCAGGAAACCCTTAGGATAAAATTATACTACAACTATCTCACAAATATTCTCAAACACTCAAAGAAATGTCAGTTTGGACTGTGACTTAAAGAACTCGTCTAAAGCTTACTTCTTTGCAGAAAATAAAGAGAAAGATCCAGATTTTTAGTAATAAATTTATTATAGTGTGCATATTCTCGTCACTCTCAGGAAACCCTTAGGATAAAAATTATACTACAACTATCTCACAAATCTTCTCAAACACTCAAAGAAATGTCAGTTTGGACTGTGACTTAAAGAACTCGTCTAAAGCTTACTTATTTGCAGAAAATAAAGAGAAAGATCCAGATTTTTAGTAATAAATTTATTATAGTGTGCATATTCTCGTCAGTCTCAGGAAACCCTTAGGATAAAAATTATACCACAACTATCTCACAAATCTTCTCAAACACTCAAAGAAATTTCAGTTTCGACTATGACTTAACGAACTCGTCTAAAGCCTACGTCTTTGCAGAAAATAAAGAGAAAGATCCAGATTTTTAGTAATAAATTTATTAAAGTGTGCATATTCTCGTAAAAAATTATAGTGGGGAAGGATGCATTCTGGGTCCCGTTTTCTATATTTTACTACTAACTATTTACTCGTACGAAACGATGGTACACCATCTACAAGAGCAAAATAATTTCAAAAAATTGATTAAAGTTCTCGAAACAAACAGACACAGTAAGTCAAGTTTAATAAAAATGTTTAAAAATGAGCTGTTTTATAGAAAAACGTTCACCACTTTCCGTTTAAAATACTAAAATAAAATTTTTCTTGAAGCTAATAATCAGGCAAATCAATTTTTTTTCAGTGTGCGTGTGTTTGTTTGTGAGTTTGTTCACTGGTTTATCTCGACTTTTCCAAGTCAGAATCGGGACTCGTTTTAAAGCAATTGTTTAGCGCTCGACTTCATAGGGGTAGTTTAGAAGAAAAAATATATAAAAAACGGGGTTTTTGGGTAATATCTCTTAATTAATTCTTTAGACTGAATTACAACTATCCGAACGAGCTGAGAAGCTCCACTTGACTATCATAATATAATGATGCTTTAGTTAACGCCAACGCTTTCTGAATATTTGTTGAAATAGCTTATTTAGTGCGATTTAAATTTCTTTCATTGGTTTTACAAACGAGGAAGAAACGAGTAACGATGTTTTATAATGGATTTATGTGTATTGCAGATAAATATGTTACGATTATTAAGGGAAATTTTTGGAAATAACCAAAAATAATTTAAAAAAACTTATAATTTATAAAATAATATATGTTATTTAAAAAATAAATTATATTATTTATATTAAAATTATTGTTTACCTGAAATGCATGTAAAACTGCCATTATTGCCGGAGAACCAAAGCTATGAGTAATCAAAGAAAAATGTGTAAGGTGACGTTGCATTGATGGTTCCAGCAAATGTTGAGATCTGGTACCATACTGAGTTGTTCTGTCTTGACTTAGAACTTGCATGAGCTCTTTTGTGATCTGAAAAGATGAGTTTTTCAATTAGTTTATCTATACTTATATTATAAATAGATAATATTCACCAATATTTAGAATGGACTTTTAGGGTGAACATAGGCTATATATTATATCGTTTAAATAAAAAGGCCTTTCGTGGCGACAGATTTTGTAACTAAATAACTAAAGTCGACGAAAAAACGATTGAGCGAATGTACTGTTCGCTGCGCTGCTTTCTGTCCTTTGTTTTGTACTAACATCACGCCATATAGCGGACTCATAATGACTGTGTTCTATGTGCTGCGCTGCTTTCTGTGTTCTCTTTGTACGTACTACGTACTAAGGCTGCCCATAGGAAAGACTAAGACTATGTGCTTAGTGCTTATTTCTCTATGGTTATAAACTCTAGTATCCCCCCACCGCGCGATGGATGGTAAGAGGAAGGCGTGGGTTCATGTGTGCGGACAGCAAATCGCCCGGGAACATCTTGTTATATATAAATTAATTTAATATCGCTTGTTTAATGAAATGATACTAGTCCAGGTAAGTGAACATATCTAAAGTCTATCAAGAAACGTCTTCATGAATACACTGAAATTATCAGTTTATCTTAATAAATTAAAATATTAAATAGTGAACTCATTTCACCTCCAAGAATAAGGTCACTCATTTAGATAATTAACTTCGTCATCAGCATCTACAGTGGTATCGATAACTTATATCCGTGACTACGCCTATTTACATGGCAAGTATTTGATTGTTTGTTATGTGGGTCTCCATTTTTAGCAGCAAGAATTCTCGCAAAAAAAAGAATTTATTAGTTCTGCGGCAGATTTCAAAAATCGATGTAAATTTTATATTTCCATAAGACACGGCTACTAATCTACTTTTTCCAATTTGAAGTAGAAGCGACAATGTCCTCACCCCCAAATCCAGCCAGTCGCCGAGTACCATTCTATATACCATTATTCATCTCAGCGACCCCGAAAACAACGGGAACGAAACTAATACCGGTCACCCTCCCCACTCCGCAAATACAACTCACACATAGGAGTGGCCTACCAACACTATTCATCTTATTGACCCCGAGAACTATAGAGCTCCTAGAGCTTTTTCCCCATCATTATTCACTTCAGCGAACTGTCTTACCATCAACATCAACTGAACTGTCTTACCATCAACATTCACTTCAGAGACCCAAAAAACCATATTATCAACACTAATATCGGTCACCCACCCAACAGGTATCGACCCCATCCCCCTAGAGCTGTTCTACCATCACCATTCAACTCAACGACCCCGAAAACTATAGAATCGATACTAATATCGGTCACCCCCCTCCCCTCAGTTATCGACCTCATCCCCCTAGAGCTATCTTACCTTCACCATTCAACTCAACGACCCCGAAAACTATGGAATCAACACTAATATCGGTCACCCCCCCCTCAGTTATCGACCCCATCAGCATAGAGCTGTCTTACCATCACCTTTGAACGCAACGACCCCGAAAATTATAGAATCGACACTAATACGGTCAACCCCCCACCAGTTATATACCCCATCCTCCTAGTGCTGTCTTACCTCCAGCATTCAACTAAGCGACCCCGAAAACTATAGAATCAATATTAATATCGGTCACGTCTCCTAACCCCACCTTCAGTTATCGACCCCATCCCCCTAGAGCTGTCTTACCATTATCTCAGCGACCCCAAAAACCATAGAATCAATACTAATATCGGTCACTTCCCCCCTTAATTATCGACCCCATCACCATAGAGCTGTCTTACCACACCATTCAACTAAGCGACCCAGAAAACCATAGAATCGATAGATAGATCTGTCACGCCCCCCACCTTCAGTTAACGACCCCATCCCGCTAGAGCTGTCTTACCATTAACTCGACCCCGAAAACCATAGAATCAATACTAATATCGGTCACTAAGCTGTCTTACCACACCATTCAACTAAGCGACCCCGAAAACCATAGAATCGACACTAATATTTGGAACGATCCCCTGTGGGGTGATGTATAAATCATCAATAGGAGTGTACAACGGGTGCCGTAAATGTTGTTAGAAAAGGGTAAAACTATTGTTTTCCAATGCAAGTCTTTATGTCAGTCAAAAAGTTTAACATTTTTGGAGGTTATGTTTCTCAAAAGTAATTTGTCAGTTCCCATCGCAACATTGTTTTTTATTTACTTGAAAAATTTTATTCAGTGTAAAAATGGAATTATCGCGTGAAAATTTCCGTGTGATGATTTTTTTACCATTTTCGAAAAGGGCTAACTCAGCCATAGTGCTTCGAATCACTTCATTCGAATTTTGGCGACGAAGCATCATCCTTAGCTAGTGTTTATAATTAGTACAATGAATTTAAACGCGAACGACTCAAAGACGAGCTTGGTGAATGTCGTCCAAAAACAGCTGTTGTGCCAGAAAACGCCGATACTGTGAGAAAACTGATTGAAGAGGATCGTCATGTGACTTATCGGGAAATCGAGGCATGCTTAGGCATTAGCAACACCCGCGTATATACGAACTTACATTAACATTTAAAGGTGCGAAGCGAAGCGAAGCACGTTAGATTCCGCACAAAAAAGGTTCATGTCGATTGGTGCCACCAGTGTTTTGTCTCTCAAAGCGCGTTGTTGCTAATCGAAGCCAATCAATTCAGTGTTGTTGTGTTACATATAATGGCTCGCGCGGTCAACAAGTGCAAAGTGCAGTTTGCGTGTCCATGGATCCCATCCCAAACAGCGCAGCTAAAGAACTTGGTGAAATCTACTGTCGCATTTTTGCATGCAGCAGTTTGTTAATGATCTAACTCTTTAGCTATTAGAATAACGGATTGTGAGTGTTTGTTTCTTATGGTGATTTAACTCATGTTGTCGTGAAGGCATAACACTGGCGACAATCTGTGTCGATAATTCATTTTGAGACAAACTCTTCCCAATTCGGTTTACAGAAGCTGTAAGTTGTTGTTTGTTTTTTTTTGTAGTTATGTGTTTTCAGAGTGGATCTCAGCAACATACGTGGGCTGAGAACGAATTCTTTCTCTGTGTTTAACTATGTTCATGTATTTGATAATTCTGATGTATCGGAATTTAATCTTCCTGGGTATAGCTTGGTGCCATTATTTTTCTCTCGACGCGGACTCGCAATCTATGTCCGGATTGAAATTGCGTTTCAGCTTTTGCCTCAATTTAGCCTAAGTTCCAAACCGGAATTACATTTCATTTGGCTCAAAGTTAAGGTACAAGAGCGAAAAATCTACTACTGTTTCCTTTACAGAAGCCCCCACTTAGACAGTTTTTCAACCCAGAGTGAGTTTGATGCACTGCCTGATTCAAACTCAAGAATTGACACAAAACATGAAATCGTTATTGCGGGCGATTTCAATGTACACAATTCTGGGTGGCTTCGCCATTCTGGCCAGACAACACCCGAAGGGAGGTGTGTTGAGTTATTCGCTGAGTTTAATCGCCTTACTCAGCTTGTAAATGAGCCTACCCGATTACCTGACATTGCATATCATTCCGCTAACACCCTTGACTTGTTCCTTACCTCTCGTCCTGAGAAATACTCCGTCAATGTATTTTCGCCTCTATGCTCGTCAGACCATTGTGTAGTATCAGCTAATTTCTCGTTAATAAACCACGTAGTTAGAGAAATAACTCCAAAAAAATAGTATGGCAATACGAGAAAGCCAATTGGGACGGCCCTAACAACTTCTTTGGGAGAACTAGCTGGTCGCTATTTTTTCGTGATAGCAACGTGGATGCCGCCACTGATCACAAACTTATTGGTATGAGAAAGTTTATCCCTTTCAGGAATAAATCTATTAAATCAAAGGAAGATGGATGGTATGACTTGAGCTGTAAAGAGTCTTCTAGGACCAGAGAGGTATGCTTTCAGTTTTACAAAGCAAACCCTACTGAGGAAAACCGAAAAAAGTTTAAACAAGCAAGAAATGATTGCAATGCCCATCATCGGCGAGTCAAATTCGCCTACGACCAAAAATTAAGGCAAAAAATACTACAATGTCCCAAAGGTAGTAAACATTTCTGGTCTTTCGTGAAAAGAATCAAAAATACAGCCTCGTCTTCGATTCCAACGCTCATTTATAAAGACATTCCAGTTGTCAGCTCTTCAAGATTGTGCATTGCCGCCTCCTGCACCTCAGAGTATTAAACACTCTATGGGACAGATATTTATTCGTACTCGTGCAGTTGCTAGAGTTTTAAATGATCTCAACACTTACAAATCCGCTGGGCCAGATGGTATTTCTCAATTAGTTCTGAAGAGGTGTTCTTCCAAGCTGGCATTACCATTGCGTAAGCCTTTCCATCTATCCTATTTTTCTGGACTCTTCCCGAGAAGTTGGAAAACAGCATTTGTCCAGCCCATACCCAAAAAAGGCGAGCCGTCGTCTCCTTCTTCGTACCGACCCATAGCACTTACATCCATTCTTTCCAAGGTCATGGAAACGCTGATCAATTATCAGCTTAAGAAATATCTTGAAACCAACGAAATCCTTAGTGACCGGCAGTATGGATTTCGTGGGCAACGTTCTACTGGTGATTTGATGGTATATCTCACCAAACAGTGGAACCGATCTTTGCAACATTTTGGAGAAAGCAAAGCTGTTGCACTCGATATTTCTAAGGCATTTGACAGAGTTTGGCATCAAGCTATTTTATCTAAAATGCGTGCTTATGGAGTCGATAAATAACTGCTTCATTGGATTAGCAGCTATCTTTTGGACCGCTCAATTCAAGTTGTTTTTGACGGTTTCAAGTCTGAAATACACCACATAAATGCTGGCGTTCCCCATGGCTCTGTTTTGTCCCCGACACTATTTCTAATTTTTATTAATGATATCTTATCTGGGACTTCTAATCCAATTCACTCTTTCGCTGACGACAGCACTCTCAGCTTCTCATATAAGTTTGAGAAACGTCCCTCCACCTCTGATGTGGAACTCAAACAATTTCGTATGTTAAGCACGTTAAATTCTGACCTTGACAGCATAATACAATGGGGAGAAATTAATAGAGTAGAACTTAACGCTTCCAAAAACCAATGCTGTCTCCTGTCGTCCAAGCGAATCCTAAACCC
The DNA here is from genome assembly GCA_947095585.1 of Nephrocerus scutellatus. NCBI lineage: Eukaryota > Metazoa > Arthropoda > Insecta > Diptera > Pipunculidae > Nephrocerus > Nephrocerus scutellatus. Next base: position 53,718,350 of record OX352765.1, on the reverse strand, counting down.
CATGCCATTATCCTTGAATGGCACTTGCATCGAGGAAACTGAAAATCTCGCAATTCTTGGTATGTGCGTTAACGATAAGCTTTATTGGAATGACCACATATTTACCGTTGCTAAAAATGCTGCGAAATGTTTAGGTTTTCTAGCCCGGTGCAAGAAATATTTCACACCCTCTGATCTGGCTACCATATACAAGGCTTTTATTCGCCAAAAACTGTTGTAAATACAATTGCCATATCTGGTCTGGTGCGCCTAAGACTACCTTCCATCAGCTAGATAGAATAAAAAACCGCGCGATAAAACTGACCGGTAACGAAAATATAGCGAAATCAATAGATTCGCTTGAACACCGCAGGAACGTTTCTTGCTTGTCACTGTTTTATCGCTTCTTCTACCACCGGTGCTCAAGAGAAATAGCCAGCTGCATGCAAACTCTCCTTGAATTCAACCGCAATACCCGTGGCGCTCTAAATGCTCATCAGTTTACCCTCAAGCCCATCTTTGGACGTACAGTTAAATTCAGGGATTCGTTCTTCAGCCGTACAACACGCATGGGGAATGCTCTGCTAAGCTCTGTCTTCCCACATCACTATGATCCACAGGCATTCAAAACACAAGCTCATAGACATCTCCTCTTTTCTCCTCCTCTTCCTTAGGGCCCACGCTGTGCCAAGCATATAGCCGAGCATTATAAGGGTGCGAACCCCTTGAAACGAGCGCGAATTATAAAAAAAAAAACTATAATGACTGTGTGCGCTGATGAGTGATGCGATGTAGGCAGCGCTGCTTGCTTTACGATTGGGGTTGTTTTGTTGTTGCGTTGCAGCAGAGAGTATAGAGATATCAAGAGGAAGAAGAACAAATATTTTAATACATAACTGAATGGTGCAGCAATTGAAATGTGTTGTACACTCAGATGTGTGAGTGCATTTTACTTTCTTTTACTAGTAGTAAATAGTATATTACAGAACGAGCAAGGAAAGTGGAGTTTATCGTGCGAGGTCGAAGCTAACGAGCACTATTTTTCACGCGTCCAAACCGGTTTTTTTTGCTAAATCGAGAGAGAAGCAGAAATGTGAGAATGTGTGTTCGCTGTGACTGCAGTAAATAACAAAGAAATGAATTTTTCACGCGTCCAAACCGGTTTTCCTGCTTATTCGAGAGAGAAGCAGAAATCACAAACGACAAACAAAAGAGAATTCTTGCTCATGCGCAATGTGTTCGCTGAGATAATAACAAAAGACGTTTATATCATAACATAACTAGTGTTGCTATGGGCTACTTTCGAGGCTAGTTTATAGCGTACGAAACAGTCACTTTCGTCTATGGGCGTGTGAAAAGGAAGTATAGTAATCATTAAAATTTTCGAACTCGGGATTTTTGCAGATTTACCCATTACCGTATCTCCTGAGTCAGAAAAAGCAAAAAAAGAATCTCTGTCTGTCTGTGTGTCTGTGGCTCTGTTTCCACTCTACAGCCCAGACGGCTGAATTGATTGAGACGAAAGTTCATATTTAAGTTTTTTACATAAATTGGGAGGGCCTTGATTTTGGCGGAAATCGGCCAAACGGAAGTGGTAGTCGTAGTAGTAAACTACTATGAGAAAATGCAAAAAATACATATAGTTACTGAAAATTCCGGCCCCGTCCGTAAAAGAAAGTCGTGTTGTGCCAAAACCTTCTCTATAGAAAGCCCAACTGTTCCGATCGTACACAAAAAGCCCAACTGTTCCGATCGTACACAAATACTATCCAAAACGTATTTGTATTAGTAATCAACTAAGTGCAAAATCCATATAAAATTTTTCTGTTTCCCACTACCACATCTTACGTTTCACGCTCTTTGCGACTATACTTATTTTTTGTACACTGTATTCACATTCCAAAATACAGACGCGTTTTGGATTGGTTTACAGCATTAGTATGCATTGAGTTGGGCTTTCTATAGAGAAGGTTTTGGTTGTGCCCACACCTCCATTTTCAATTTGTGTTTTGTACAATATTACGACTACGAGAACAAAACCTTCTTTTTTTTGCTTGGCTTTTGCTCTTTATTTAATTACCAATACTTAAATATTTCGTTAGTATCTGTGCTTCAAGAAAACAGTTGGGCTTTCTATAGAGAAGGTTTTGTACGAGTATATGGAGAATTGGTTACTCACACTGCTTTAGAGCTTAACTCTACTCAAAAGAAAGAATTTTAGTGGTGCTTCGTACTAGCGATGTGTAATGTTGGTACTTTGGGTAATCACGAGTACCTATTTCTTTTTATGTAGATACCAGTTACTTTTTAAATTCTCTATATTAACTTCACTTGCCCGTGTGTTTGTGGGCTTGTGGGTTTGTGGGTTTGTGGATTTGTGGATTTGAGGATTTGTGTGTCATGGAATCTTGCGATAAATTTTTAACCCACTTCCTACAGAACGATTTTATTGAAATTTGGCACACATGTATATCTCCCATGACAACACTTTCTATTAAAATTTGAGGCCCCTCGGGCCGCGGGGTCGGGGGGCTCCCATACAAATATTTTACAAAATTTACCCGATTTTCTTTAAATTTTGTACACATGTAGGATGAAAAACACTTTTTGTAAAAATTTGGAGCGATCGGCCCCTTGGGGACCCCAATATACAATTTTTAAATATCGCTATATCGCATCAGATCACGACAAAGTATGAGCTCTGTGCTTTGTGAGCAGCGCTGTTCGCTGCCGCTGCGGCATTTGGTGGATGATTTTGCCACAAAACGAGCACGCAGTGTGTGTGTGTGATTAGAGAATTTACAAGAAAAATGTTAATTTTTATGGGTTGTTTTTTTATTCGTTACAAGGTAATCATGCCCTTTTTTAAGAAAATTTACTCGTGGATTTGTATGTATGGCTAACTCATATAACACTATTTATATTTTAACTAGATGTTCCCGGCCGCTTTGCTTCCCGCAGACATGAACCCACATCTTTCTCTTATAACCATAGACCATACTATAACTTATAACCATAGAGTAATACGCACTAAGCACATAGTCTTAGACTTTTCTATGGGCAGCCATAGTACGTAAAAAACCGAGCACAGAAAGCAGCGCGGCGAGCAGTGCAGCACACAGTCAACGTATTCGCTCGACCGTGTTTTCGTCGACCGTGAAAGTCCATTCTAAATACTGGTGAAATTATTTTGAAATCGGTCCAGTAGTTTCGAAGATTACCTCCTGCATACAAATCAACATTACCTCTTTATATCTTTATAAATTTTATTTTTAATTTTGCGTCCTACGCTGTATTCTTGCGCGTGCTGTAATGAACTAAATAAATGTCAAAAATAGCGGTATTACCACCTACTATCTTGAAAACAGCGCCACCTATCTGGTCCAAATTTCACAAAAACCCAAATAGTAACGAAACAAACGTATGGTTAAAATCTGAAGTTCCTAAGATGCTTCGTTACTTAGAAACAGAAAAACCGTTACATCTTGGAAACAGCGCCATCTATCAGGTCCAAATTTCACAAAAACCCAAATAGCAACGAAACAAACCTGTGGTTAAAAACTGAAGTTCCTAAGATGCTTCGTTGCTGAGAAAAAAAAATCGTTATATTTTGACAACAGCGCCACCTAGCGAGTTCAAACCAAAAAAACAAAAACCCAAACCGCTAAAATCCTAATCTATGGTGAAAATTTCAGCTTCCTGCGATGGTTCCTGATAAAGGCTATCCCAATCATTACAGACACCATTTTTATTTATATTTTAATATACGTTCATTAAGAAAATATGTTTTTATTATCTATATATATAAAAGTGAAACTTTGTATGTTTGTATGTATGTATGTATGTATGTATGTATGTTGTGTTAGGATTTTGACATCAGCGTCTTGACCAATTAGTTCTCCAAGTTTCTCTTGGTACTCCCAAGTTTTTGATTTTTCTGCGGTGCTCTGCAGCTTCAATAGAAGCTCCCCTTGCTTAGTCATTCTTATGTGCTTTACTTCGGCACCGATACTTGAGAGGCTGGGATCTGCCTTTAATTTGCGTAGCAAATCGGCATATTCGACCGTACTCTTCTTTTTGATGAGTAGTGCATCCGGACGAGGAGCTCTTTTACGTTTTCTATCCTTCCTTTGTCCTACTTTCTGCAATTTTGGATTTGGTTCCTTTTCTTCCAAATTAATCTTTGGTGCCTTGTCCTTTCTTGGAATTGCTTTTGACCGTGTCTCTTCCGTTATTTTCGTCCTGAGTTTTTTTCCCTTTGGCCGATCCTCATTTCCCATAGGAGTTGAACGTTTCCCTTTGTAGTTCTCAATCGATTTGGGGGTATCATCATGTATCATGTTTTTTTTTTATGGAGGAGGTTGGAAATCTTCAAAGACTTCACATGTGCACCTTGAGCATTAATTAACATGTGCGAGAAGCAGATTCTTACTGATATTTCGTTCTTCTTCTTTATTCACATTATTTTGCTGTGTTACCCTTCTTCATTCCTCCTCTCACGCTCGAGACACCGTAGGCGCTGTATTATTCTGGAAGACATTCCACTGATTGCGTTCCATATCTCCTCATTTTGTAGCATAGAATTAACTATATTTTCTGGCGAAGACAAATCCTGTCTTACTCCTGCAAAACGCGGACAATGAAAGAAAACATTTTCCACATCTTCTGGTATACCCTCACATAAAGTACAGTCGGGTGAACTCTGGTGTTTGTATTTAAAGAGGTATGAGCGGAAGCACCCATGCCCTGTTAAAAATTGGGTTAGATAGAAGTCTACTTCTCCATGACTTCTACCGGTCCATAATTCTATAGCTGGTATTAATCTATGGGTCCATCTACCCTTAATTGACTGGACCCATCTTCTAACTGATTCGGCGTGTGCTGTTTTGCGGTTCGCGGCTCTTGTAAGATACCCGCGGCGCCTATAAATCACCTGGCGTTCCTTGGCCAGTAAGTCGATTGGGAGCAAACCAGCAACCACAAACGCTGCATCGCTCGAGATGGTTCTGAAGCCACAGGGCATAGAGCACTCAATCGCTGGATAGATGACATCTTTCGCCAGTAGCTAACCTTATCCATTGCGTCGGCCCAAATTGGCGCTCCGTATAAAGAATGGACGAGGCAATATTGGCCAATAGCTTTCTTCTTATTTGCCTTGCTCCTCCAGTGTTAGGCATAATTCGAGACAGTGCTGAACATACAGTCTCTCCTTTATTGCTGGCAGCCTTTATATGCTCTTTGAATGAGAGTTTCTTATCAATTACCATTCCCAGGTATCTAATTGATGGCTTAGATATAATCGAACAATTACCAACTACAAAGGTTATTGTCTCTCTTATTTTCCTACTGGATATTAGTAGAGCTTCAGTTTTATGTTCTGCCAACTGTTTCCGATTGACGTCAGCCAATCCCGGATAGTCCTAATTGTTGCATTACATATTGCAGTTATCTCCTCTTTGTGTTTTGCCACAACGATGACTGCGATGTCATTTGCAAAACCGACAATCTCTGCCTCTTCAGGTATTTGGAGCCTAAATATGCCATCGTACATTATATTCCATAATAATGGGCCTAGCACAGACCCCTGGGGAACTCCTCCGGTAACCTTATATTCCTTCAAGCCATTGTCGGTGTTGTATAGCAGAATTCTGTTACTGAAGTAATCTGCCACCATCCTCAGAATGTACGACGGGACCTCTCTTCTACGTAGTTCATTGAATATACAACTCCATCAACTCCATTTGGCTGAATTAAAAGCATTCTTGATATCGAGGGTGACTATGGTGCAATACTTTTTTGTTCCTCCCTTCCACCTTTTCCCATCTATCGCTTTTTGTGCCTAATTTTTAACAAAATCAATGGCATCAATTATTGAGCGTGCTTTGCGGAAGCCATATTGATGTTCTGCAAGGTCGCCTGATTGTACTACGGCTTCCTGTAGCCTACCGCCGATAATTCTTTCTAAGATTTTGCCCGTTGTATCGAGCATACATATAGGACGGTATGAGGATGGTTAGTCTGGTGGTTTTTTCCCTTTCGGGAGTAGGGCAAGTCTCTGTTTTTTCCACTCCGCTGGGAACACCCCTTCTTTTATGCATGAGTCAAGCATGTTTGCAAACATATTTGGATAGTTCCTAATCGCGGATTTTAATGACACGTTATGGTGTCTTGTTCAACTTGTTGACATAGTTCCCTGAGGCATCTACGTTTACTTGCCTTTATAGCCGTCCTTAGTTGTGATCGGACATTACAATAGTGCTGGCGCGGATCATCAATGTTCCTACGCCTTTCTCTTTGGTATTGCCGTCTGGCCCGTAGGCACTTTTGACGCAGTTCCTCTATTTCTTCATTCCACCAGTAGGTAGATTTGCGTTGGCCTATTTATACTTTCCTCGGCATTGCTGCATCACAGGCTGTTCTTAGCGAGGTCATGACTTTAGACACCTTTTTCGTCGCTGACCCTGAGATACTGGTATCCTCCAACATGAAAAGGAACAATTTTTTATCAAATGATTTCGCTTTCCAACCCACCGCTTTCTTTCCAAGTTTTTGATTTGGTCCCACTCCATCAATTTCACACAGTATGGCTTGGTGGTTACTATGTGTGTAATTTCTCTTTCTTGGAAACAACGCTTACCACAGACCCATAAGGCAGCGCTACCAGTAGCGTCGGTTTAAAATATGCATTCATCGAGGTTTCTGTATGGTTCGCTGATAATAGCAACATCTACCTCCAGTTCGCGCACGGTTTGATGCAAAAGATCCTGTGCAGCTTCGCAGTGATTAAGATTCAGTTGAATAATAATCATTTCTTCCGTGCTAGCTGTACTGCCTTCTGATACGCAGTGCACTTGAACCTGCCTGTCACATGTCTTGAATTACCGATGTTATCCTTCTGATGACAAAACATGCATTGGGGCTCATTAGTACAGGCCTTAGCTATATGCCCTCCTTTACCGCATTTTAAACATAGCTTGGAGCGGTCTTTGTCTCTTTGACACTTATGCGCATAATGTCCATAATCAAGGCATTAATAGCATTTTAGTGGGACTATTTTCTCTCTAATACTACAGGACACCCATCCAATACGGACTCTTCCTTCATTGGTCACTTTATTAACCAAATTGCCTGGCACACTCACAATCGCTGTTTGTGTTCCGCGGTAAGTGGCTCTCATTATTGTAATTTTAAACGAGCCCTTGGCTTCTACAAACTTCTGTGCAAGTGCTTCACGCACTTCCTCTGCAGTAGTGACTTCGTCAATAACTCTGATTTATACTTGTACCTCTTGTGTTAGGATTTTGACATCAGCGTCTTGACCAATTAGTTCTCCAAGTTTGTCTTGGTACTCCCAAGTTTTTGATTTTTCTGTGGTGTTCTGCAGCTCCAATAGAAGCTTCCCTTGCTTAGTCATTCTTATGTGCTTTACTTCGGCACCGAGACTTGTGAGGCTGGGATCTGCCTTCAATTTACGTAGCAAGTCGGCATATTCGACCGTACTCTTCTTTTTGATGAGTAGCGCATCCGGACGAGGAGGTCTTTTACGTTTTCTTTCCTTCCTTTGTCCTACTTTCTGCCATTTCGGATTTGGTTCCTTTAATTCCACATTAATCCTTGGGGCCTTGTCCATTCTTGGAATTGCTTTTGGCCGTTTCTCTTCCGTTATTTTCGTCCTGGTTTTTTTTCCCCCTTTGGTCGATCCTCATTTCCCATAGGAGTTGAACGTTTTCTTTTGGAGTTTTCAATTGATTTTGGGGTATCATGATTACCGACTGAGTTCTTCCTAGGTAAGGGAACGGGTCCTTTGGGATTCTCCATTATGACTCCTATTGTCGTCGTAGTTTGACACGTGTTATCAATCAAGGTGTCCTTGCTGACTGCCACCGACTCATACGTAGTCCGTATTATGTTGACCAACTTTTTAATCTCCGCATGGATATTGCTTCTTGGTTTGATAAATTCGGATAGTTCCTGAATCTTCTCTCTTAGTTTTAGAAATACAATTTCCCTGCTTTCTATGGTCCTATTTTCTGTTAGACATATCGACGGGGGCGGTCGTTTCAGATTTCCACTCATCGGGTTCTTAGGAGGTGTCCTTCTGGTTTTTGTATTCCTCCTTGCCAAACTGCTTATATCGTCTAGCTTAGCCTCCTTGTGTGTCATATTAGGGCTCACTCCTTTCTCTCCTTCCTCTCCTCCTCCAACTTAATTTGTCATCATCTCTGTTGGGTCCCCACTCAAAGCCGTTATCAATGCTCGGGTGTGTAGTCACCTAAGGATCCCATGGTTATCTATGCAAGCAGTAAGGCCATGCAAAGGGTTGACACGAGCCCTTATGGGGTCTTGTGCTCAGAGCCAGATCGGTGCTTAACAGGACTTCTACATCTGTACCTACACCACTAAGTTAATAGCGACGAAACATTGAGCGTACTCTAAGGCCTGCCAGGGTTTTAACGGGACGGGGGTGCCGGTAGCATTAACCTGAAAGCCATTTCAGCAAGATTTCGCTCTTGCCTACTCAGGTAACAGAATACCACAAACGTCAGCCCATAAGTTGACAAATCATAATGTTGCTTCCTTAAGCATTCATTGAAAGCCGCATTACCTCGTTGGCCATGGCTTTTCCTCCGGGCGGGTTGGAAGTTATACCGCTCCTACTCGTTCGTCAGAGCCTCGGCGAGCCGGTTTTTCCATGCAAGAGAGGTTGACAGTGACTTCATCTCCGCCGTAACACTGGCTAGGGCCCCTCACATGGTACTATCACCCGGGACAGGTGAACCAAGGTTTATTGACGTGGTTTTACTCCCCGGACTAGGGCCCGTGGGGTTGTCAGACCCAATACTCTACTTCCAGAGTGCCCTTGCGGTATGTATGTATGTCCGGTATGGACTGCCAAACACTTCAACCGATCGCGTTCTAACTTTGCATATGGGTTTTCTACCATAATAGGCACTTAATAGGCATATTTTGAAAGTGGTCAGACGCCTAGGTCAAGGGGTTACCATACGGATTTTTTTTATTGTTTTTACAAATTGCATATTTTTATGAATCGATCTCGTTCAAACTTTGCATAGGGGTTTTATACCATAATGAGAATTTACATGAAAAATTTTTATGGGTTGTTTTTTATGAGTTGGGGGCGGTGTGTTGATAACAGGGGAGGAAACGGGCGATGGGGTTAAGTCTTGCGAGCTACGGGTATTGATTGGGGTGATGGATGGAAATCAGTGTAGTGGGAGGTCGAAGGGGACGGAATCGTTAGGGTGGTGGAGGCTGGGGAGTGGGGGGGTGCAGTGGGGTTATATGCGGAAGGCTATTGATGTAAGGAGGTGATGAAGTAATGGGACGGTTATTTGGGAGAAGCCGTGGAGTGGTGGTGATGGGGACCGATGGGGGCGATGGGGCGATGAGTGTGTTATGAAGCCAACGCCGGGTACTTCAGCTATTACAAAATAAAACAAAAGACATATTATATTAATTCATCTGGTTAAGTTAAATAAAATCCAAAAAATATTATTTTTTCAAAATTTTTGGAATTGAAGACGACAACGCTTGTCAGAAAATATTTGCCCACTTTTTGAAAATATTCTTTCTGAAGGCTCAGCGTGCCCGTGGCTGGCTGGCTGGCGGAGAGGCACACCAAATCTTGTGATCAATTTTTAACCCACTACCAAAAGCCCGATTTTATTGAAACTTTGCACACATGTGTGTCTCCCATGACAACACTTTTTATTAACCCTTCAAATTTTATACACATGTGTAACTCTGATGGACAACACTTTTTGGAGACCCCGGCCTCCGGGGACGTGGGGCCCTAACAAATTTAAAAAAAAAATTAACCTGATTTCCTTCAAATTTTATACACATGTGTTTTTCCAATGTAAAACATTTTTTGTAAAAATTTGGAAGTGATCGGGCGCCGGGGTTTATAAAAAGAAGTACCCGATTTTCTTCAAATTTTATACACATGTGTATCTCCGATGGACAACACTTTTTGTAAATATTTGGAAGTTATCGGGCCCCGGGGTCGGAGGGCACCCATACAAATTTTATAAAAAAAGTACTTGATTTTCTTCGAATCAAATACACATGTTGTCTACGATGGACAACCCTTTTTGTAAAATTTCGAAAGTAATCCCATACAAATTTCATAAAAAAATACCAGATTTTCTTCAAATTTTATACACATGTGTAACTCTGATGGACAACACTTTTTGTAAATATTTGGAAGTGATCGGGCCCCCGGGTCGGAGGGGCACCCCTACAAATTTTATAAAAAAGTACCCGATTTTCTTCAAATTTTACATGTATCTCAAATGGACAACATCTTTTTGTAAAAGTGTGGTAGTGATCGGGCCACGGGGTCCGGGGGCATCCATACAAATTTATATGTGTTAACAGTGATATATTGTTTATGAAGTTGAAAAAAATAAAAACCTTAAGTTTGTTGCAACTTAAATTATTTTGTAGTTATCTGCACGGAAGAAGTGAGTGGGATAGGAAGCGATGAGTTGACCTTGTTTTGCGGAGTACCACAGGGCTCGATTTTGGGGCCTCTCTCTTCAAAATTTACATTAATGATATATTTGATTTAAATTTAACTGGTACAATGCAGCTGTTTGCCCACGGTGCCGACGAAAAACTGAAAGTGCTTTTTTACCATGGGATTTTTGTATGAAATCGCGACCATAACTCACGATTCGAACACGTATATATAGTTTATAGTTTTCTGGGTGGTTGTGGTGGTCAATAGGCAACGGTCAGTGGTCTGGTCTGGTCAGTGGGCGGTGCAATAAAAACCAGAAACATACTGGTTCATTTTATATAAAATTTCCCAACATACACTTTTGTGTGTATAATATCCCCATTATTAATTGTATATATAATATTAATTATACTGCGCCTAAATATACGCCAAGATTTTTGGTTATTTTTAAATTCCTATATTAACTGTGCGGTTAACATTACAAATGACCCTTTCGAATTGCACAAACAGTACCAGAAACCATAGCTATGGTTTAGCTGTCAAATGGAATGAAAATCCATATAAACCAGAAATTTCCTTTTTTTGCAATCGTCGTCATCTGAGATATCTGATTGTACCGAAGAGCGCGATGTAAAATGTTGTTTCACTCTAAATAATGTAACCTGATCAAAATCCTTGCTTGTCTCTTCGCATTCTTTTTGAGTAACCTTAACCTTTAAGTATAACCATAACCTTATTAGCCGAAAGTTAGAGTGTTGTTTACAAAACTTTGCAAATGGAACTCCAAATTACACCGTTCCCCGGGTACAGTTTGCAAATGGAACGTCAAACTTAAAACGCGAGACAAAAAAATCTTAACTCTACGCAACATATAAAAACACTCATAAAAGATGATGATCAGTTTTCTTCGGGTCTCCAAAATTTCCACAAAAAGTGTTGTCCATCGGAGATACACATGTATATAAAATTTAAATAAAATCTGGTTAAATTTTTTTAAAAATTTGTTTTGGGTGTGTGTCCAAAATTTTTACACAGGCACGGGAAGTTAATATAGAGCATTTAAAAACACACATTTAAACTTTTAGTAATTGCAGTTAAAGTACTTGATCCAGTTTAAAGCCCGAATTGGTAGCGATAGTAGCAGGCAAAATGAAAATTGGTCTATAATTTGTGGTTGAAGTTAATTTCCGGTCTTAAAAATTGGTATAACTTTAGATATTTTTAGGCAAGCCGAAAAATTCCCCAATTCAAATGAATTCTTCAGAAGTTTAGTAACCACTATTTTCAATTTGTTTGCAAAATATTTTAATACTTTAGATGATATATCATCAACGTCATTGGCAGATCTAGATTTAAAGATTTCTATGGTGTTACTAACATCATTTCCTTATACTAGGTAAAGACTAAACTGGGAAGAAATTTGCTCTTGAAAAAAAATTCATGCAAGAAGGGAGAGAATTCAATTAATTTTGAGCTACATTTAAAAAATAGTTATTAAAATATTTGATGCTTGTTTATTAGAAACAATAAAACCGTTCTCGTTTTCTATAAATCTTTTTTTATACAATAATCCGTAATAAAAATAATACGTGTAAGATGTCGTCAAAGTAATCTTAAGTTATTGTTTGAAACACTTGAGTCGATCATTATTCCATAACATTTTTCTTTAAATTCTCTATATTAACTTCGAGTGCCCGTGGCTGGCTGGTGGGCAGAATCTTGTGATAAATTTTTAACACACTGTAAAAAGTCTAATTTTATTTTAACTTTGCACACTTTGTACTTCCCATTACAATACTTTCAACTAAAATTTAATAGTGATCGGGCTGCGGGATCGGGGGTACCCATGAACATTTTTTTTCCATATAGCGGCATCTGATCATATCATACTAATGAGTGAGTTACGCGCTGATGAGCTGATGCGCTGTAAGCAGCGCTGTAAGCAGCGCTGATTTCTTGACGATTGTGGTTGTTTTGTTGTTGGGTTGCAGTGCTTCACATTAATTTTTGATTTTCAGCATTTATAGTGGAATTCAGTATACTTTTGGTTATTGGAGAATTGACATGAAAATTTTTTTCTTTGCAAGTACATGTGTACTTTCTATTAAAATTTGGGGCCCCTCGGGCCTCGTAGTCGGGGTCGGCTCCCATAGAAATATTTTACAAAAATTACCCGATTTTCTTCAAATTTTATACGCATGTTATTCGTTGGGCAACACTTTTTATAAAAATTTAGAAATGACTAGGGCTCGGGGGGCACCCGTACAAATTTTATAAAAACAATCACCCGATTTTCTTTAAATTTTATACGCATGCATATCTCCGATTGACAAAACTTTTCGTAAAAATTTGGAAGTGATCGAGCCTCGGGGTCGTGGGGCACCCATACAAATGTTCTAATCTAAAAAAAAGTACCCGATTTTCTTCAAATTTTATATGCATGTGTAACTCCGATGGATAACACTTTTTATAAAAATTTGGAAGTGATCGAGCCCGGTGTCAGAGGGACCCATACAAAATTTTAAAAAATTTACCCGATTTTCTTAAAATTGTATACACAAGTGTATCCTATGAAAATACTATTTGTAAAAATTTCCGAGTGATCGGGATCCGGGGCTTTTAAATTTTTTTTAAATTTAACCGATTTTATTTAAACTTCGCCCGATTAGAGAATTTACACTAATGGGTTTTATGGGTTGTTTTTTATGTTTGTGATTATGATACGATGATCAGAAATACTAATATCTGCAGTGACAGGTTGTACTTAAAATTAAAGTGTCGATAATTATATGGTCGATAATTGTTAATATTCCATTAATTTCTCTGGTTGCATATTGAATAACAAAACCATTCGTGTTAACTCTAGTTTTATGATCAATACTAGTTTAATGCCCGTGGTGCCTAGGCACGATTGTTCTTCAGAATTCTCAATCTGATCTTCAATAATTATTTATGATCGACTTCAATTTGATCTTTGCCATCAATATTTGCATAAATTATGCTCTATATTTTTGTTGAAAATTGCTAAATTAGAAAAAGCTAAAAAAATCAACAAAATTTACCGCAACAAATTAACAAATCAATTTTCAAATGATTTTGTTCCTCATGTTTTGCAATTCGAGCTGCAAACTGCAATTCATTTTTGTTGAAATTAAAAAAAAAACCATAGCAACCTTTGAGTGTTACACACACACATTTTTGTTTGATTATTATATTAAATTATTCATTATCATTAAAATTATTTAACAAATTTTTTCACTTACTCATGTTAACATTGCTGGACAGCCGGTAGAGAGAGTAGAGAGTTTCCAATATCTTGGTAGTATTGTCTCGACCGAAGGTGGAACCGAACAGGACATTGTCAACCGAATCGGCAAAGCAAAATCGGTGTTTGGAATGATGTCCATGATATGGCCAAGCAATGCAATCAGCTTAAACACCAAGCTGCGACTGTTCCGCTCAAATGTTGAATCTGTGCTGTTGTATAGGTGCAGCACTTGGAAGGTGACCGCTACTATCACAAAAAGATTACAAATATTCGTAAATAGGTGCCTACGGAACATCTTAAGGGTTTTCTGGCCTAATCGTATCTCTAACGAACATCTTTACCAGAGAACGGGTCAGGAACCAATAGGCACAACCATCCAACGACGGAAGTGGCAGTGGATTGGTCATACACTCCGAAAAGGCGACAGTTCCATAGCAAACTACGCAATGCAATGGAACCCGTTATCTGAGGATGGTAGAAGAACGGGTCGTCCGAGAAATACATGGTGCAGAACAGTTGAAGAGGAGGCACGGCAATTGGGGAACAGTTGGAGAGAGCTGAAGCTTATTGCCAGGAACCGCACGCGATGGCGCGTAGGCGTAGTAGAGGCCCTAGGACCCACAAGGGGATACAGGATATAAAGAAAAAGAAGAAGATGAGAAACTTTTACTCCTAAAAATTGAGAGAAATCTTGGTGGACTAGAAAAAGCGAAACAGATGGATGGTAGCTCTGAAATAATTAAAATTGCGACTCCTCCGTATCCATTAAATCTATTGCAGAAATAAGAGTTATATCCGGGTATATTATAAAAACTATTTAAATTATCAGTGAGCCAAGTTTCTGTTAACACAATCACGTAAACATTTTATCGGCGAGCTATAAGTTAAACTTCAGTTAATTTATTTAAATACTTATTACGTAAACTTTTTATATTTATGTGCACCAGCCTTAAATCTGCATTACCATTGAATATAGCGCAATTGTCGTTGATGTTATAATCCACGTTCAGTGGAATATTGATGTTATTATTACTGTCACCATCCATTATTATTTTGTGCAACGAGATCGAAATCAGACTCAGAGATATGTATTCGCTTATTGTTTACCGACAACAAAGAACAAGACCGTTCGATCTAGAGCAGTAAGGGAATACCGCATGTTTTGACGGTTAGGTGTCATCGCTGGAAGTCAGCCTACCTAAAACGATAAACTACAGAAGCGTAAACTACTTGTTAAGGAAACTAAGTCGTAATCATAACAAATAAAAAAATGAGAGGGTTGTATTTCCTACTACTATGAGCACGAGCGGCAGGTTCTCATAGTGCCTCTCTGAGGGGTGAGGTTTAGCACGTATGTCTATATCGGCTGACATAGTCAGGATCAGGTATATGAATCGGGCATAACCAATGGCCCGTGCCATACAAATTTAGTATCTTTAGAATATTCCTGCACCTCCAGGCGCATCCGAAAAAAAAACAAAAAATGTTTTTCAATATTACTAACGAAATTTAAAACTGTATTCAAATGATAATAACAATTAATAAAGTTGCTTATTGTAGATACAAGGGGTGCCGTAAAAGTTTATAGAAAAAGTAATCAAAAATTAATTTAACTAAATTTAATTTTTTTATCAAACATTTCTTTATTGCTTTCCAAAATATTCGCCTTCAATATCTATACACTTTTGCAGCTTCAACCACTTCTTTAAGCTATCAAAATCGTTGTCCACGCATCCTATCTTAGATTGTTGGGAACAGGAAGAATTCATTGGGTGCCAAGTCGGGGCTGTAAGGCGGATGACCCATCAATTCTATCGTTTGAGTGCTCAAATACTTGCTTGATGTGATATGTGTGAGCACGCATTATCGTGATGCAAAATGATTCGCCGTTTTGGGTTGTTTTCGCTAAATTTGTTGAAAACCTCGGGCAAACAAATGGTCGTATACCAAGCTGAATTGACTGTCTTTTGATTTTCAAGAGCCACATTAGCCACATGACCGGTTTTCGTGAAGAAACACGGTACCATTTGCTGCCCAACGCTCCGAGCTCGTAGAACTTCTGTTGGTTTTTCTTCGAATCGGAAGACCCAAATCGTCGATGGCCGTTTTCTTTCCGGCTCATAAGCAAATATCCATGAGTCGTCACCTGTAACGATCTTGTAAACGTTTTTGAAAGTACCTTCAACGAATTTTTCAAGCATTTGACGGCGCCAATCGACACGAAACTTTTTTGGTGCGTCTGTATAAAAATGTGGAATCCAACGAATCGTATATACGCTGGTGTTACTAAAGCCTATGCATGCCTCGGTTTCTCGATAAGTCACATGACGATTCTCTTCAACAAGTTTTCTCACAGCATCGACGTTTTCTGGCACAACAGCTGTTGTGTTTGGACGACCTTCACGAGGCTCGTCTTTGAGTGAACGTTGTTCGCGTTTAAATTTATTGTACCAATTATAAACACTAGCCAATGATGGTGCTTCGTCGCCAAAAGTCGAATGAAGTGATTCGAAGCACTGTTGTTGAGTTAGCCCCTTTCGGAAATCGTAAAAAATCATCACACGAAAATTTTCACGCGATAATTCCATTTTTTCACTGAGTTCAATTTTTAACTAAACAAATGTTGCGATGCGAACTGACAGATTACTTTTAAGAAACATAACCTCCAAAATTGTTAAACTTTTTGACTGAGATTTGCATCGGAAAACACTAGTATTACCATTGTTGAGAATACTCATATTGGCAACTCTATAAACTAAAATTAATTAAACACTTGTGCTGTGCTGCTCGTCGCCAACTGATCTCTGCATCTGCAAAATAAATAGGTACTTCACTGCATTTCAGTGTGACCGATAGACACAACACTAGTTTAAGCAGATAATCATAAATTGCGAAAGATAAGTTGAAAAGATAAGTTGCGCAAACAGCGGAGGTCAGTTGGTGGTGAGCAGCAGCAGCAAAAGTACCAGAAAAACAAGTAAGAATGAAATTGTAGTAATTAATGTAAAATGAATATATATATATATATATAATTAATTAATATAATAGGGATTTTAGCTTTCCCTTTAACCATAAAGAGGAATGCTCATGCTAAAAAGGGAACATCACGATCAACGCCAACTCAACAATCTAAAATCCTTGTGGTGTAAAATTCGTAATTCTACAATTCCTTGGAGGACCTCAAGCAGAAGAATTTAAAATTTCTTACTGGTGTATAAAATTGAAATCCGTTTACCGGACGCCAGCGCTGAGAAAAAAGTAAGTACCATTAAGCTTGTAAAACCTTCGCCATTTTCTATTGTCGAACCATGCCATTAGAGCGCACACCGCCATTTTCGAATGCCAGCGCCGACTGCGACGTCGCCAATGAAGTTATCGCACGGCCAACGCATGGCGACGCTATTCCATTAGACCACACTCGAGCATTTGTAAATGAAAATGCTCAGAGCGACGCCGCAAACAATAATGCCTCACGGCAGCCAACGTTTCCAACGCCGCCTCCGCCAATGTTTCCATCGTTGCCCGGCCCGGCAGCGACAATCGCCAATTCGACACAAGCTGGAATAATTCAGCAAAGCAAGTCTGTAGGATCAGAGTCATCGCGTAGCTCCTCTCGAAGAAAAATTGTGTTAGAACTAAAACGCGTCGAAGAAGAGAGGATGCTGGAAAAGCACTTTCTGTACAAAAAATACGAATTACTCGCACAAATGTCGCCTTCGGAAAACGACACCAGTGAAGACGAAAATTCTCGAAATATCCCGGAAAAATCGGAACGTCTTAGCAATTGGTTAAACCATCAAAGAGCATCGCAAGACTTTAATGCAACATCTTTGAAAGACGCATCATTTGCCAATGCATGGACGGGCTTGAACACGCAGCAAATAAATGTGAGAAACGCTGACCTCTTCAATCAATCAGTTTACAAGTCACACCAGAGTGATAGTCAACAACGGCGACGTACCGATCATGGTAAAGTTCGAGAACCCCAACTAACGCAAAGGGCGCCATCTAGAATAACTAGAGTGCAAATGGCTGCAAGGCATTCAGTGCCGACTGATCTTGCGATTTTAACTGGAATTCCCGAAGATTGGCCCTTGTGTTTGTCGACCTACGAAAATAGTACGCGAATCTGTGAGCTAACTGACGACGAAAACCTAATAAGATTACGCAAATCCCTAAGGGGAGAGGCCTTTGAAACAGTTTGCAACCGTCTAATGTTCCCTGGACAAGTCGCACATATTATTTCTACACTCAAAATGAGATATGGGCGCCCTGAGATTATTATCAATTCTTTACTAAAGCGAATTAGACAAGAGCCATTGCCTAAGGCGGATAAAGTAGCGTCTATCGTGAAGTATTCACTTGAAGTCGACAACGTATGTGCAGCAATGCAAGCCACTGGCTGTGACGCTCAGCTGAATAACCCCCTTCTTATACAGGAGCTAGTGGAAAGGCTGCCACCACAAATACGCCTCAATTGGGGAATGTACAAGCAACTTTGCCCAAACGCTACTTTGGTACAGTTTAGTTCATGGTTGAACAACGTAGGAAACGCTGCTAACGAAGTAACATTCTATAACTTCGCTGCCTTAGAAAACAAGCATGAGCGGAAAGAAAAAACCTACGTCACCTCATAACGTAGTTGTGTGTATACAGGCATCATATTCTGTTACACAACGACCCCAAGAATTCAGTTCATACCAAAACCTTCTCTATAGAAAGCCCAACTGTTCCGATCGTACACAGATACATGCTTAGATTTTGACCAAACGTATGTGTATTAGTAATCAATTAAAGAGCTAAATCCATATAAAATTTTTCTGTTTCCCACTACCACATCTTACGTTTCTCGCTCTTTGCGACTGCTAATTTTTTGTACACTGTATTCACATCCCACAAACACTCATGCGTTTGGTGTTGGTTTACAGCATTAGTATGCGTACAGTTGGGCTTTCTATAGAGAAGGTTTTGGTTCACACGGTGCACACGTCTATCTCAAACACGCACACCAATGCACAAACACCCAATATACCAGCCACTGAGTTGTCCCATTCGCACATCGCAGCTAATGCAGTCCTACATGCTCAGTCTGCAGAGAATCAAATTCTTTTCAGAATTCTGCCCGTTACCCTGTACGGTAAAAACAAACAAATAAGAACTTTTGCCTTTCTTGATGACGGGTCGTCAACAACATTAGTAGAAAAACAGTTGGCGAACGAACTTAATGTAACTGGAGAAAACATACCGTTGACGTTGAAGTGGACTGCAAACACAGTTCGAACAGAAGTGAATTCCGAAAAAATTAATTTGAAAATTTCGGGTGCAAATCAAAACACATTCGTAATTAGCGGTGCTCGTACAGATCTACGAGCACCACTAGATCTACCGGAACAAACGATTGACGCAGAAAAGTTAGTGCAAAGGTATGAACACTTGAAAGGTATTCCAATACAATCGTATTTTAAACAGTCCCCGAATCTTGATAGGGTTAAAGCACTGAAATCTGGGTGTACCGCTTCGCACAAGAGAAGGTAAGGCAGACCAACCAATTGCCACTAAAACTCGTCTTGGTTGGCTCGTCTGCTAAGTTCGAAATATCAACTACATTCCTGCGATTACGAAAGCGTACAAAATGAGCAGCTCAGTGAACAAATGAAGGAATTCTTTTCGATCGAAAGCATTGGAACAAAGAGAAAAACTCTCTTGTCAAAAGAAGAAGAAAAAGCTCAAAGAATTCTAAGTCTGCAGGCAAGAAAAATTGGTGGACATTTTGAAGTTCCACTACTCTGGAAAACACCTAAGATCAGTCTGCCAGATAGCCGCTATAATGCAGAGCAACGGCTTCAGTGCCTCGAGAAAAGGATGGCAAGAGAACCTCAGCTCTACGAACTTCTATCTAAGCTGGTTAAGGATTACGTACGAAAGGGCTATGCGAAGAGAATTGATCAGTAACCAGTACCTGTAACTGCGAAGACATGGTACCTGCCAGTATTTTCGGTGTTAAATCCAAACAAGCCAAACAAGGTCCGCATCGTTTGGGACGCAGCGTCTAAGGTAAAAGGCGTGTCGTTAAACTCAGTTTTGTTGACTGGGCCTGACATAACTTCGCCGCTACTAGGCATCCTCTTTCGCTTTAGGGAAAGAAAGATTGGCCTTTGCGCTGATATTCGGAAAATGTTTCACCAGATTCGTATTGCAAAAAACGATAGAGAAGCACAAAGATTCCTCTGGCGTAATCGAGAAACGAACACCATAGAAGTTTACGAGCTCCAAGTAATGTCGTTTGGAGCCACCTCATCACCCTTTTGCGCACAATACATCAAAAATAAAAATGCAAAGGACTTTATGTTGGAATTTCCCCAAGCAGCCAAGGAAATAATAGAAAATCACTACGTAGATGACTTTATTTCAAGTTTTAGCAGCGAAACAGAAGCAATTAAAATTGCAAAAGGCGTTATATTTATACATCGTCAGGGCGGGTTTGAGATCCGCAAGTTTCGCTCAAATTCACCAACAGTCATGAGAGTGTTGGAAAGCAACAGACCTAGTACAGACCTTGATATTTCAATGGCGGATATGGAGAAGGTTCTCTGGTGGGCACCAAGCAGTGATGAATTCTTCTTCAGTTTAAAAACAACTGGGAAAATCGCAGACATTATCAACGGTGAAAGACCGACCAAAAGAGAAGTGCTTCGAATTTTAATGCAAATTTACGATCCTTTAGGTCTCATCGCTAATGTCCTAATCAACATTAAAATCCTTCTGCAGTCGATCTGGAGATCAGGAATAAATTGGGACGATGAGATCAAAGACGAACAGCACGAAGTGTGGAAAAGGTGGTTGAACCTCTTGCCAAATCTAAAAGGTTTGAAAATTCCTCGAATGTACCTCCGGTCACTAAATTTTACAAATGCAGACGCAATTGAATTGCACATGTTTTGCGATGCCAGCAAAGAAGCATTCGCAGCAGCAGCATACATCAGAGTAGTCGTAGGCGACAAGGTGGAAGCATGCCTGATCGCTTCAAAAACTAGGGTAGCGCCTTTACGTCACATCTCAATTCCAAGAATGGAGCTTAAAGCAGCCGTATTGGGATCGAAAATCATTCGTTTAAATTTATAAGAAAAATTTATTGGACAGACTCCAAAACAGTTATATACTGGATACGGTCGCAGAGCCGAAAATTTCGCCAATTCGTTTCTATACGAATAGGAGAAATCCTCGAACAGACGGACGCATTGAATTGGAGATGGGTTCCATCTAAACTAAATGTCGCCGATGAAGCTACAAGGATTCGTACGAAATTTACGCCTTTAATTAATAGTAGTTGGTATTAAGGCCCCGACTTTCTATGGAATCCGGAAGATAGTTGGCCTACATGCGAGTTAAACTCTTATTCCTCGGAAGAAGAAATAGTTGCCCAATTCCGTCATGCCACAATCGAGAAATGCTGCATCATCAACTATCGAAGGTTCTCAAGACCGAGAGCATGCCTTAACTCATTGGTTAGAGTTCATCAATTTATTCACCTATACGTACGCAAAAGGCAAAATGCTGATTTCGACTATCCCACTTCTTAAGCCAAGGCTGAGACATACTTGTTAAAGCAAGCTTAAACCGAATGCTTTCCTGAAGAAATAAACGTTCTTAACAATAATCCAGAAGCAGCAATTCCAAAGTCAAGCATACTCCACAAGATTTCACCATACTTTGATGAAAGTGGTGTCCTTAGATTGTCTGGCCGAATTGATGCAGCACTATGTGTGGAACCCGACACCAAACGTCCAATCATAATGCCGAAGGATCATTATATCACACACTTAATCGTGGAACGGCAATAAACGAAATTCGTCAACGTTTTTATATCCCAGGACTGCGAGTGATGCTAAAAAAGGTGCGGCGTCTCTGTCGAAGGTGCTCTATTCTAAGAGCAGCGCCTCGAATCCCAATTATGGGACAACTACCTGCAGCAAGGTTAAAAGCGTTCACGAAACCATTCTCGTACGTTGGCGTAGACTATTTCGGACCGATGTCAGTGGCTCTGGGTCGGCGGCACGAAAAGCGATGGGGTGTCGTCATAACATGTTTGACGATAAGGGCTATTCACATAGAAGTCGCTCATCCACTATCCACCGACTCTTGCATTCTCGCTCTTCAAAGGTTCATTGCTAGGCGGGGAATGCCAATTCAAATATACTCAGACAACGGCACGAATTTTCGAGGTGCAAGTCAAGAACTAAAAGCGGTAGTCGGTTAAATTGATTGCGACAAGTTAGAAGAAAATATTGGCGAAGGTAAGCTTAAATGGTAATTTATTCCTCCAGCGGCACCGCATATGGGTAGCGATTGGGAGCGCCTACGTTCTGTTAAGCAGACGCTCGCAGAAATATCACCAACGAAGACTCCATCCGACGAACTGTTGGTCACTATGATGGCGGAAGTTGAGAATATTATCAACACTCGCCCATTGACGTACGTTCCACTTACGGATGAACAAGATGAAGCCTTAACACCTAACCACTTTCTCTTGGGCTCATCAAGTGGTTCTAATCTAGCTGGCGGATTTAATGAAGACGGTGTCTCCTTAAGAAAAAACTGGGTTTCAGCGAAGCAATTCACGAATTCCTTTTGGAGAAGATGGATTCGTGAATTCCTTCCATATCTTACCCGAAGAACTAAATAGTTCCAGCCAGCTAAGCCGATTGCGATAGACGACGTCGTTATCATCGTAGACGAGAAGAACCCAAGAAATACCTGGCCTAAGGGACGCTTTTCGGAGCTTCACACAGGACAGGACGGTAAAGTGAGAAGTGCCGTCGTAATCACACAATCAGGAATCTACGTAAGGCCTGTTTCCAAGCTAGCAGTTTTGGATGTTGCCAACTTTGAAGACGGTCGTGAGCCGGACGTACGTACCGACTTACTGGGGGGTGGTGTTGAGAATACTCATATTGGCAACTCTATAAACTAAAATTAATTAAACACTTTTGCTGTGCTGCTCGGAGGTCAGTTGGTGGTGAGCAGCAGCAGCAAAAGTACCCGAAAAACAAGTAAGAATGAAATTGTAGTAATTAATGTAAAATGAATATATATATATATATAATTAATTAATATAATAGGGATTTTAGCTTTCCCTTTAACCATAAAGAGGAATGCTCATGCCTAAAGAGGGAACATCACTGCATTTTGATTTAATAAAGGATCGCCACTCAACGCCAACTCAACAACCATTTTCTAAAAACGTTTTCTATGTAACGTTACTTTGTGTCTAACCCGATAGAATACAAATTCTGTCAAATGGTGAATGGAAATACTTGTTATGACAGTTGGAATTTTTTGTTTAGATTCAGTGCAACAACAACAATAATTACGGAATAATAAGCATTGAAGGAAGAATTTAAAATTGTTAACAGTTATATTGCAAATATGTGTGAATCTAAAACAATTATATGTGAAATTTATATTAATAAATATACTTATATGTGTACTACTTTTAAGAAAGTGGATACTGATACTTTTATAAGTGGATAAGGATAATGATAATAGGGAATTTATTTTTATATTTGTGCCTAACTGTGGAACCTGGAGCCTTGACCAATTTCAACCAAACTTGGGGGGTCGATAACTGAGAGGGGAAAGTGACCAATATTAGTGTCGATTCTATAGTTTTCGCGGTTGCGGTAGGTTGCTGATGATGATGATAATAATAATAAAAATTGAACATCAATACCAAACATTTAATACCTTTTATTTTGTTATACCTTCTTTTTATAGTATATAGTATTCGTTTACAGAATTAAAAAAAGTGAATGTTAGGACTCACGAGGAATAATATTTTAACAAGTTCGCATCAGAGGGAATATTGCGTAATAATTTGGATAACAATATTTTATAGATTAAAACTTTCTTTAGTTTCTTTTTCTTTAGTACATGAATTAATCGACTTATGATATTTGAATTAATACACATACAGTTACGATTGTGGTGTGTCCAAGTACACGAGTGTGACACCAACTTTGATTTTTAGAGGTTCGTGAATGGAGTCTTAAGAGGGTCTTAAGAAGGTTTTTAGGGCGTCTTGGGCGGTCTTGAGGGGATCTTGAGGGGATCTTGAGAGCTTCGTGAGGGGAGACTTGAGGCAGTCTTAGGTGATCTATGGTGGTGTTTTGAGAGCGTTTTGGGGGGTCTTAAGGCATATTAAGGGGTTTTTAGGTTGACTTGAGGGAAAATGGATGGGGGTCGTAACTTAGTCTTAACGGGGTCGTAAGGGTAATATTGAAGGGGTTTTGAGGTGATATTGAGGGTAATATAATGGGAGTCTTGTAGGGGTCTTTAGGTGGTCTTGGGGGGTTTTGAGGGGGTTTAGAGAGGGTCATGAGTATGGCCTTAAGAGAGTCTTGAAGGGAGTCTTAAGGGAATCTTGATAGGAATTTAAGGGGGGTTTCGGGAGGGGTCTTCAGGGATTATTGGGTCTCTTGAGCGGTTTGAAGGGGTTTATTTATGGGGGGTTTGTGAGTAGTGTATGTGTGAGTAGAGAGTGTGATCTTCAGAGCGTCTCGACAAGTTCTTGATGGGGTATTAAGGGGGTTAAGGGGTTTTTGAGTGGGGTCTTTGGAGCGTTATGAGTGCGTCTTGAGGGGGTCTTAAGGTGTTTTTAGAGGATCTTAAGTGGGTCTTAAGAAGGTCTTGAGGGGGTCTTAAAGGAATCTTGAGTAAGGTTTGAGGGGAGTCTCCAGAGGTTTGGGAGTGTCATCAAAAGTAAGGCAGCATTTGGCATCAATAAGTATTCGCAGTGAAATCCAAAAACGGGCTCTAGCATGCATACAAAACCAAGGAGGACTCTTTGATCACCGGTTATAACCGTTACTGCACACACATTAAACAAAAATTATCTAAAAAACAAAAAACCACTTTTTAAAATTTTACCTGCTGCAGCTTTTCCCAAGTACCATAAAATCTATGGGATTTTCCGCAAACTTGTTAGTGATTTTTATTTTTACACCTAATTTTTTGGACACAAGAAAACGGTTGTGAAAATTGACACGTGAAAATGGTGTCCACTCACAAAATTAGGTCCTTTTTGACAAGGCAAGAAGCAGATTATGCACAAGAGTAAATTGGTAAGAGTTCATCCATTCCACGTGTAATTTTGTTGCACTGTTGCTACAGGAACACTGAGACGGGATGCAACTCTTCTTATACGTAGTAAAAGTAACGCAACCCGAACTATATCGCTTTTCTTGACTGAATGCACAAATATTGTGCTATAGATTTTTAGGAAATTGAATAGGCTTTAATAACTGCTTTTGTCAAAAAAATGTATCCGAGAGTATTTCTCGAATTAATCGTGTTTGTAAATACAATTTAAAAAATATTATTTTTTTAATTTGACGACCTTCGTATTTAAAAAAAACATCGTTTGATCTTAAAAATTTAATTTTCTTTTAAAAATGACCAACAGTGACCTTGAAATAGAAGCGTTCAAGAGTTACAGAGTGTGAAGGGGTATAAGGTCAAAAGTACATCTATTCGCATTAAAACGCTTCGTACACCGCAGGGGGTGAAGATAGACCCCCATCACATACCAAGGAATCATCCCTTTAAGTATTTGCCAACTTTACGGATACATCCTGTTGGACCCAAGAAAATGCACACACATTTGCATTCAGTGCAGTTCCACACACACTACAAGTCACATCTACAAGAATTACGCGATAAAGCTTACACCGTTACGGTAATTCAAATTAAGGCTAAGTTTCTTAGTGTAAACACCATGGCTACAAATGATACATAATAAAGGAAAAGTGATAGCTTACTTGTTGCGAATGCATAATCAGTTCCTTTCGTCTGTATGATTCTTGTGGCTCGGTTTGATGTCTTACTATATATTCGGCTAGTTGTCGGGCAGGAAATTCTGTTTCGCAAACGAAATGAAAGTCTTTAGCTAAATGGGTGGCTTCTCCTTCAACCAAAGACGTAAGCAATGTAACGTTAGCTGCCTTACGGCGTCCTGCCGGCAAATTTAGTCCAATTTTTTCCAACTTCTCCCGCAGTAAACGACCTCCGTTTTTACTTTTAGCTCTGTAAAAAGATATGAAAAATAATATATAAGTTCAGATAATTCATATTAATATAGGAATAAAACAATTTTCGTGATAGTTTTCTCACATGGGTAATTATTTGAACTGGTAAGTACTACATATTTTGTTTTACGTACCTTCGAAGCACTCCTCCAAGCAGCGATGCATTTAGACACTCTGGTGGTGATAATCGTCTTTGCACTTCAGCTATTGTAACTTTGTATTTCGATGTGCTTGACAACAAACTGAGACGTCCTGGTACAGCACAGAATACCTCGCTGGGTGAACCTGAACCAGTGTTTCCGATATCCTTTCCACTTTTTATACCTAAAAATGATTGGTATACAAGTTACAGGGTTGCACAAACTACCAACTATTTGAATGAAACCCAAACAATAACAATGGAAAGGGGCTGCAAATGTATTATGTACCATAGTTTGCCGTGGGTCGATTTTCATAATCCTGCCAATTAGGTGTCACAGTCGTTTCAAACAATAGCGTTTCGAACAATCCAGATGTGATTGTCACCGCCTTTTATTCTTTTGGTAAGAGTACAATAAGTAAATGATCACATGATCATATTTTTATTCAAAATCTCCTGTTGTTTTTTGCTTGTTTTATATACAGTAAAAACCAAAAACTCCTTAAACAGTAGTGCAATATTACAAAAAGAGTGCGTTTTGAAACATGAGATTTATATGTACATACATATATATTGTATATACATGTTTCTGCATTTTTACTTTTCAATTCTTTACTTTATTAACCTTTATTGTTACAATAAGAAATTACACAATTCGCTGCCAAAAAAAATCTGAATTTTTATTCGTTGATTGACCTGTCTACAAAAAGATTTTTAAGCACGTTATTTATAGATACAAGCTACTTCCTACAGTTTACTGTGACCAAAAAAATAAAAATAATATTGCCTGCATAACATTTCGTAAGTACTTATTTTCCTGGTATCGTAGGAATGTGGAGAAATAATCTCGTCAATTCTAGCTATTGATATTAAGACGATAAAAATATGTAAATCAAATGTTTACTGTTGCAACTAATAAAATTTCCAAATATTCCAAGTTTGATGTTGACAGTTGCAAAGATGAGTAAATGATATTTAAAGATATTTAAAGAATTAAAGATATTTAGCACAAAGTGCAAGATTTTAATTTAAAAAAATAACAAATAAATGAATAATATATATGAATAAATCAAATTGTTTGCTTTGATGTAAATGCAGCAATCCAATCAAGAAATTGTTTGTACTAGAATACCGCGATATACCTAAAATAGAGGTAGACACCTCTGTCTTGCAGTTATACAAAACCGAACCATTTAAAACAAATGTGATATTCTTTAAAAAAATAAGTCATATTACCCGGACGTTACGGAAGTAGGATAAAAATTATTTCATGATTATACATATCTATAGTTAAAGTTTTATGTCGAGCAATTAAATAATTTTACAAAATAAAAAATAATTATAGATTAGTCTTCGTTTAGTGACCTACTTTTTATTAAAGGCAAATCTGACATAAAAGCCACATTTTCGTCCATTCCCGGAGTTTGTCCCTCGTCTACAGCATGTTGTAATGCCTGGTGTAAGGCCAAGGGATCATGTTCGTGTCCGAGACGTCCGCCATGACCTCCAGCACCAGTTATTGCACTGCCGTAATCACTCCTTCTATCTGTGTATGGAAATCCATGGGCAAGCTGCGTCTGCAAATAAAATTGGTTGACAATATGTTCAAATATTATTGTCCTTATGTCTTTATGTAATTTTTTACAAAAAACTTAATTTCTTAATTTAAAAATCGTGATAACTAATATTTAAAATTGTCAACATTGGAACATAGGAGGTAATGCAGGAACAACGACGATATGATTTTATAAAATACCTGACGAAACATATTTGTACTACTAGTTGTTGTCGTAGCTACATTTTTTTAATAGCTAACTATTAATTAATTAATTATTAACTATTTGATTAATTTTTTTAATTATTATTTATAAATTGATAAAGCATAAAATTTATCCGAAATCACGACTATAAACATCGAAAAAGCCTTATGTTTGAGAATAAATAATCGTATATTCTCATATATTCATCAAAATTCATCATAATTTCTCGATTTATTATTGAAATCTCATTCAACACCATACCCAGGTGTTTTCGTGGATATTTGTACGTGTGAACTTTGTACTTGAAACGACTAAATTATTTTTGTCTGCCATATCTATGAATCGCCTATTGTAAATTTAATAAAAACAATAATATTTCACGATGCAGATCAGACGTGTTTGTACACTACACAAACGGAGAAGACCTGGTACTTTTTCATGACAGTTACTAATCACGGACGTTTTCTTTAAACTCAAGCTCAAAAAATTTGCTTTTAGGAATTAAGGAGAGGAAAGACGGAAATGCCTGTGCACATGTGTTTTGAATGCCAGCGGATTAGACAGACATGCAAACAAAAAGCGCGGCAAATTTACTCAACATAATTTATTTGCGGCTATAGAAAGAATCTAAGTTTGGTCGGTACGTTCGAAGATGGGCTCAATTGTGTACCCGTGTGCTCAAGATGGGGCGCGAGTATTGCGGATGGGTTGGAAGATGCATGGAACGCTCCTGGATTTTTTTTGAAACCAACTTGGGAAAAAAGCGATAAAACAGTGACAAGCAGGAAATATTCCTTCGATGATTAGGCGAGTCGATTATTGTTTTATCGCGCGGTTCTCTATTCGGTGGTATATGCAATGAAGTTTTTGAAGCACCTGGTGACCATGTTGTAGATAGTGGCCAGCATTTTTAGCGGTGGCGAATATGTGTGTTTATCAAGCATTTTTTCCAGGATTCGAACTTCAAACCTCTCGCTCAGTAGACCAACGCAATAATCATTGGGCAACGCCCACCACTAGATGCCAATTTATATCCTGATTGTTTGCTTTTGAACTGTTTTTGCGGTCATATCCCCAAAAATTATTTTGTCATCATACTGAGGGCAGCCATGAAGTTTTCTTTAATTATTTTCTCAGCAGGTATCTCTAAAAGTTTCGATTTTGAGTAATTGATATATGTAACTTATGCAAAACGGGAACGAGAATGCTGCGAACATAGCTTGAATGATGCAAAAAATAGAGCGCTTATTTAAAATATTAGGCTACAGTCTAGAAATCTTACCCTGAGTCTTTTCAATTTTAATTTTATTCCTGCAGTTGCACTAAGGCCTACTAGTAGTAGGGACATGAAAGTACTGAAAATTTATATAATACATACTATGCATGCAATATAAATCACTCTTTTTGGTTTATAAGTATGATATCTGATGTTCTGATCAAAGTTCCAAATATGGTTTTTATTGCTGCCTAGACATGTAGTCAGGAAAACAGTTGACACAATTCAAATTACCAGATTGTGTGCACTGCAGTCAAATTACAATCAACGAGTTCTTGTAATTATAATCTCTTTTTCACGGTCACAGGTGAATGCGCCGAGTATGTGCAATGGGACATGCTGAAGTGCAACACATTTTTTGGAAGTGCTGCCTTGCGAATATGTAGTCTGGTATGAGTTCTTGTTACACAATGTATTTTGCATTTTGTCACGTATCTTATATTTTGCATTTGTCATGTATTCTAATGTTTTGATTTTGTCACGTAATAGTTCCTAAGTTGCCTTTTTTATATTTAACATTATAAATTTCCCACGTTATTTTAGTATATAAGCATGTGAATTTGTCAAAGTAAGTTAGTTGTAATGAGTATAGCAGACGAATAAGTCTTTTATTTTATTTCTACGATTGAACTCGGTTGAAGTGCCGTTGTTCAAACAACTCATTTCTAAGTTGAACTCGGTTGAAGTGCCGTTGTTCAAACCAATACATACACAAGCCTAACTTGATTCAAGTGCCGTAGTTAAAACTCATGTATTCTTCGAAGATCTTCTGGCGTATGTACCAGAAGATATCTTTAATACTCTACAAAGATCTTCTGGTTGAGGTACCAGAACATTCAAATAATATTTCCACTTATCAAACGGGATATTTAACAAGTGCAATAAAACATAATAGTGGGCCCCTTTGCAATTGCTGCGCCACAGAACACATAGAACTTCTTGCAAACTTGAAGAATTATTGTTAAATTTTTATTCCTTGATGTTCCCCATATTTGCTCCGTATGTCCAAATCGGTTTGATAATTGCCTAGAATTTTGTTGTCTATAGTCTAGCTTTACTTCAATTAAATTTATTGTCTAGATCATATCGTTCATGTCCATTCCATTGCATTCGAAATCATCGATTTTACAAGTAGGTTGTTGGTTGCTGTGGCTGAGGATTGGTCCAAAAACACTTTCCTAAGGCACTGGCCTTAATTTTTAGTAAAGGAGAGTATTCGTCGTCATATTTTACATAAAAGAAACGTTTAATTAGGTAGCTCTCTATTACAAGGTAGGCTTAAGGTGGAAGTTTTGCCTGACTTTGTTGAATGCTTTTACGATATCCAGTAAAATGGTTACACAGAATCTTTCTTTATCGAAGTCTTCTGATATTTTGTTAATTGCAATGTGTATTTGTTGTATTGTGAAATGTTGACGGGGAAAACCTAACTGAGGATTTGGTATCCAGTTTTCTTGAATATTAAGCGCGTAATAAACATTTTTTCGAAGATTTTTGACATCAAGGGCAATAAACTAATTGGTTTATATGAAAAAGGATTTGATAGGTCCTTCCCAGGCTCAAACTTTATTCAAACTTTGCACACATGTGCATCTCCGATGACAACACCTTCTATAAATTTGAAATGATTGTGCCCCGGTGTCGAGTGGCTCCCATATAAGTTACTTACTTACTTTTTTCTTTAGTAGCTTTGTGGATGTTAGCTGAGTATTGAGGTGATCTGGTAGTCTGCCATAGTTTTTACAAACTTTTATTCAACTTGACTCGTGAGTCGCAGGTGGCGCGTGCGATGCATGAAAAACGTGTTTGTCTTTCTTTGCACACATGTGCATCTCCGATGACAACACCTTCTATAAATTTGAAATTATTGTGCCCCGGTGTCGAGTGGCTCCCATATAAGTTACTTACTTACTTTTTTCTTTAGTAGCTTTGTGGATGTTAGCTGAGTATTGAGGTGATCTGGTAGTCTGCCATAGTTTTTACAAACTTTTATTCAACTTGACTCGTGAGTCGCAGGTGGCGCGTGCGTTGCATGGAAAACGTGTTTGTCTTCCAAATGGGCCCCATTTTTTAGATTTTTTTTATTTTACTAACTTTTACGGGACCTAGATAGCTAACATTTTTTGAACTGCCCAAAGTCAATGCCCATTTCTGAGCTTCCCGCGTGTGACACGTGTCGCGAGTCGCGTGTGGCCCGTGTTAAGCGTGGAAATTGGGTTTTTTTAAAATGCGCACGCGAAAAATGTTGTATTATGTTCGGTTATATGCTTGGCACAGCGTGGGCGTTAAGGAAAAGGAGAAGAAAAGAGGAGCTGTCTATGAGCTTGTGTTTTGAATGACTGTGGATCATAGTGATGTGGAAAGTCAGAGCTTGACAGAGCATTCCACATACGTGTTGTACGGCCGAAGAACGAATCCCCGAACTTAACTGTACGTCCGAATATGGGCTTAAGGGTTAACTGATTAGCATTTAGAGCACCAAGAGAATTGCGGTTGAATTCAAGGAGAGGTGGCATGCAACTGGCTATTTCTCTTGAGCACCGCTGGTCGAAGAAGCGATAAAAGAGTGACAAGCAGGAGACGTTCCTGCGGTGTTCAAGCGAATCTATTGATTTCGCAATGTTTATGTCACCCATAAGTTTTATCGCACGCTTTTGTATTCTATCTAGTTGATGCATGGTGGTTTTAGGCGCACCAGACCAAATATGACAATTGTACTCAAGTTTAGGGCGAATAAAAGCCTTGTAGATAGAGGGAGTGAAATATTTATACATTAATATTTGCAACGGGTTAAAAAACATAAGCATTTCGCAGCATTTTTGGCGACGGTAAATATGTGGTCATTTTAACGAAGCTTGTCGTTAACGCACTTCCCGAGAATTTCAGTTTCCTCGATGCAAGTGCAATTCATGGATAATGGCATGGGATTTGATATTGATCGCGTCGATTATTTTGGGATGCTCTACTATTTTGGAGTCCATTTTAACCAGCTTTCACACAACCTAGAGAGCTGAAATTATGTGAGCAACTTAGTGTTATAGCCCATTTCTTAGACCTTGCGTGTCCATGTCACGAGTCGAAGGTGGCGCGTGTGATGCGTGGAAAAGTAATTTTTTCGAGTTCCTTTAGGTCATTATTACCCAACTTTTACTCGTTCTATAGATCGCAAATTTGGTGTGCGTATGAGGCGTGTGTCGATGGATACATCGCGAAAAATTAATTCTTTTGCTTGTTTTATTTTTAACTATCATTTGTTTTGAATTTTTGCTTTTATGAGAGGTGGTGTGTCTGTAAACTCTTTTTATTGGTATCATTGGAGTGAATTCGAAAGCGGCTCTGTTTATATCATCATTGAGGAGATTAACTGTATTTTCTATGATTGGTGATTTCAGTGAAGTCTTTACTTTGAGGTCTCGATTAATTATTTCGCAGAAAGTATCCCAATCAGTATTTTGGTTTTATAGATTTAAAGGATATGCAATGAACTGAGCGTACGTGGTATTTTTCAAAATCGATGAGTGGTCAGAAGAAAGTTCAAGTTTGTTTGACATGATGTATCTATGGACGCAGAAGTTAATTACATCACATTATTTCTTCTTATCATTTGGCTAATATGTTTGTTTTTTAATGAAATAAGTACAGTTTCGCCTTTTTTGTTTGTAAGCGGTGCTTGGGATTTATTTCTCCGCCTGAAATAAAGAAAGGTCCGTTTGTTTTTATGTAGTCGTTGTATTGGCCGGGATTATTTAATTTTTTTTTTGGGAATGGGTATATGTTACAGCTATTGTCAGTGGTCCATATTTATTTTCAAATTGAATTAAGGTAGATTCTGTTCCATTTTATAGTGGTTTTCAATAAGGGCGATGCGTTATTGTTAAGTTAACTCCGGTTTTGTTTTGGCTTTTTAACTCGTCAATTATTTCAGTCAGTCATTTAATCATAGAACAATACATGCTTCAACAACGTCTAAATTTTATACAATGTTTTAAATTCTCTAGGCCGAGTGGTGCCCATAAAATATATTTGAAAATTTACCCGATTTTCTTCAAATTTTGTAAGCATGTGCATTTCCGATAACAACACTTTACAAAAATTTACAAGGGATCGGGCCACAAGGACGAAGAGCACCCATATCAATTTCTTAAAAATTAACCCGATTTTCTTCAAACTTTGCACCCATTTGTATCTCCAATTAGAGAAATTACATGAGAAAATTTTAATTTTTATGCGTTGTTTTTTACATAAACATAATAATAAAAACAGCCCATATAAATTAAAAAATTTCTTTTAAATTTGTAATATCTTGTAATTTGAGACACTCATCATTTTCAAAAAAAAATTTGTATGGGAGCTGCAAATTTTTTACAAAAAGTCACTTCCAAATTTTTACAAAAAGTGTTGTCCATCTGAGATACACATGCGTATAAAATTTGAAGAAAATCGGGTACTTACTTTTATAAAATTTGTATTGGTACCCCCGGACCCAATTGGATCACTTTCAAATTTTTACAAAAAGTGTTGTCCGTCTGAGATACACAGATGTGTAATATTTTAAGAAAATCGGGAGAATTTTCCGAGGTCCGAGGGGCAAAGTGTTGTCATGGGATATACACATGTGTGTAAAGCTTGAATCAAATCGGGCTTTAGGAACTGGGTTAAAATTAAATAAAAAAATAATCACAAGATTCTATCACCAAGCCACCAATCAAGCCAGCAAGCAACGGGCACGCGAAGTTAATATAGAGAATTTAAAAATTAACTGTTTGGTGTGGATTTTATTCTGAAGGCGTCATTGGTCGATATTTATTTTTAAACGAAAATAGTCAATCCGTTGTGGTTAATGGAAACCGCTACGTAAAATGCTGATTGTTTGTTGGATAAATTGGACTTAGACAAAATGTGGTTTCTGCACGAGGACGCCACATGCACACAGCTGGTCAAATCATCGAGTTATTGAAATCAAAGCTCGGTGAACGCGTTATCTCCAGAAATTGGCCACCTCGCTCATGCCATTTAACTCCCTTAGACGTTGGGGCTATGTCAAGTCAGTTGTCTATTCCAATAACCCACAGACTTTAGAAACTCTCAGAGCGAAATTACTATTCCAGTATTCAGGCGATTAATGCAAAAAAGTTGTGGAAAATTTGGTTCAGTCGTACACTTTTTTTATGGATTGCATTTGAATCATGTTGTTTTCTACTATAACAATTCTATTATACTTTGATATGAAACAAAAATCAGCTCCTTATCTTAAAAGTCAAGTATTTTTATTAAAAAGAAAAAGTACATCGCTCTTAAGGTAAAACCTTATATATTGCTATAGTTCTGTGTATTTCAAGTTTTCTTTGATATTGACTACAGTCCAACTATGTATATGCTTTCCCATCCTGGTGATTCATGTGGAGTATATTGTATCCTTTCTAGTTCTATACTACTAAAAAATGCAACACCTCAAAAGTCCAGCAGATTTTATTAAATCTTAAATCAGCGAGTATTCCATTTACCCGTACCTTGATTATTAATATATATGGATCTATGTACACATATAGATAATCGAAACTGAGGGTTTCAATCTAATGCCTACAAGAAATTTTCCGAATTTCTGTCTTGTTGCTCTTTAAGGCGGGCTAAAATACCGAAAGGGTATACACTTACTACGGAGCAATTTATTCAGCATAATCAACCCTATCAACGTACTTGTACGCGTACGTTAAATATTTATGCACCCGAAACATTTATTATATAATGTTAATGATGCTTTGTGATGTATTTGTATGTATAAAACAGTTGTGTTCTTTATCCCTGTCTGTTGAGGAAACCAGGGGTGGAGTTTTTCAAGTACATTCCACGAGAGAACGTATCTTATACAAAAGAAAAAAGTTTTCGCTAAAAACACACCGAACAATTCCCGGTTTTGCTTTATAAGTACAGAAATTCTTAAAACGAAGAGAAAAGCGGGCTGCATAACTATTCAAAAATGGAAGGTGGGATCCTTCCCCTCTCAAGATTCGCCTAGGTTAGTAAATTTAAATGCCTAAACTTTTTTTATTTAGGGACAGGGTGGTAGAGCTTCTGACAGTTTGACATTTAATAAAATACGTATCTTTATTATTTTTAATTAATAGTTGAACTTAAAAGATATTCATAAATGATCAATAGATCAAGAGAAAAGTATATATATAAAAAAAAGAACAGCCCTCAGTTCGTTTCATTTGTTAGGCATTATTTACGGACGAACGGACATTGGTCATTGGAATTTATATTGTATAATTGTACTATACTATAATATATTATTTCCATGCATTTAAGTAACACACTGAAAATATTT
Source organism: Nephrocerus scutellatus (assembly GCA_947095585.1). NCBI lineage: Eukaryota > Metazoa > Arthropoda > Insecta > Diptera > Pipunculidae > Nephrocerus > Nephrocerus scutellatus. The sequence continues at coordinate 53,683,031 of OX352765.1, read as the reverse complement.
TATATATCATATTTTTTTTGAGTCACCCTGCAAATGTTTGTATGACTACCGAACACCGAAACCTTAAGAATTTTGTCTTAAAATTAATCGCATATTTTACACAGATTTAGATATTTAAGAATGTAATCTCAAAAGCATATTTCGTAGAAGTCATCTTCAAGTAATTAAAAGCTAAAGTTAAAGATATTTTAAGGTATTACTACGCTTGAAAGAAAACTAAATGTTAACAATTACATTTAGTTTTCTGACAAGCTTAGTAAGACCACATATTTTTCTACTTGTATGGTCAGAAATGGATGGAATGATGTTAAAATTTAATTTACTTGTACATTTTAAAATTACGCCGAACTACCCTACTAGTATCTAGTAAAATCGGCACACATGCGTAAATCAAGGGCGCAAGCTCATTCTATCGGCGGCGCCCTTGTAGACAAGAAATTTTATTATTGCCATGAAACTTAAAATAAATGGATATCATCTGCAATATCTAAATAATAAATGAAAAGAAACGCGGATTCCAGCGGGTAGAGGCGATTTAAATACCTAAAGATCAAGCAAAAAAACCGCACATAAATTGCCAAGAAACCGATTTCATATTGTTTGCTTGATGCAGACGATGAACTTCAGCTAAACCAGCTAAAGAAGTTCAGTCATCTTTGTGTTGTTAAAAATCGCGTACGCCGTTTAGTTGAATCTTTTAAGCAGATTAAATTCAAATTTCTTTAAGCAGTACTGTGAACTTTTGCTATTTGTTAATTAAAAGAGGAATATATTTACAAGCCAATTTTTAAATTTTTTTCAATGTAATGTGCCTCCAATCCCGGTCGTGTACGGGTAGCGAAGAGCGAGGAACAGCTAGTATAATATATAAAATAAATAAATACATATTTGGTAATTGCCTCCGTCAAATCTGAAAGTTATCAATAACCGATAAACTTGCAATATTTACAGTTAGCCGAATTCTGCAACTATATTGAGAAATTTCAAATTCTTAGAAAACATAATTTTTAAGCGGTTTTTTATTGAACAATTAAATAACTTACCACATGTCCCTGAAGCTCAGCCTCCCTGTGTGATCTGTGGATACCTAGCTGATCCTGCGTTGAACGCAGTCCAGCCAACTGATTGTAATGGTGTAGTGGTGCGTGATGCAGAGATGACAAGGGTTGTCCGTAAGGATCTGTTCCTAAGTATTCAAGTGCACCATGATTCTGTAAGTATGCGGGCAACTGATTAGTGTTAGACGGAATCTGAATTGCGATAAAATAATTATTGAAAAAAAAATACTATACATGAAACAGATTATTAATGGTTGTTACTTGTAATGCATATAGTGAGTATCAATCATACCACTTTATAATCTGGGAAAAAGAAATTGCTATCATTTTTTGAAAGATATTTTGATTGACAACGATTTTATTCGGCAAACTAATGTTGACAAAGTCTAAAACAACCGAATTAGCTGTTTAACTTGTAAAACCAATCAACGATACCCCCTTACATTCTCTTTACGTGCTTCTCCTTCGTCTCATCTAATTTCTCCATATCTCCATATGAGATTACTATATTCCTCCGTGTGAAACATTTTTACTTGTACTACCTGAAGTGGGGACTGAAGATCAACGACAACAAAACGGAACTCATCTGCTTCCGAGTACCAGCAACCAAAACAAGGATAAGAAAAATCGAAAGTCGGTGCAGAGCGTTAAAAATTACGCTTCCGGATAACATGACAATAAACACCAAGTCAGAGACTAAGTACCTGGGACTCAACTTTACACAGAGGCTCAAGTTTAACTCTCACAGCGATAAAACAATGAAAAAAGCGAACTACGCTCTTCATTTGGTGCACCCGCTACAAAAAAGACGAAACGGACTGTCTAACAACACCAGGCTGCTCATCTACAAGCAGCTCATCAGGCCAGTGATAACCTATGGCTATCCCATATGGTTCACCGTCTCACCAACAACGATGAAGAAGATCTTCCTATTTGAAAGGAAGGTACTAAGGATCTGTACAGGACTCTGGAGGGTGCCAAACAGCTATAAGTTTGTGTCGACTGCAAGACTTTACGAAGCAGCAGGTCTGCTGCCAATAACCGACCACTTGTTCCAAATGGCGAGGAAATTCGTTGACGGATTGGAAACTCATCCAAGACCTGAGAAGCGAAGAAATCGAGCCAAGTAACCAGGACATACACATCAGAGGATTCACAGATGCTAGATTCGACGACATCTTTAAAAATCAAGACGTCTCCTTCTACGAGAAGGCCAGCAATCAACATTACAGAGGCTGAAGATCGCCTGGTTTATACCCCCTCTTATATTTTTTTCATTTTTATTTTATTTTTTTTTTCAATTCAATTCTTTATTTATAGCAAAAATCGTTACAATAGTTCTGAATTACGCTCAATTTACAGAGATTTGATAAATTATATCTTACTTCTGAAAAACTTATAATGTAATATTTTAAGATTTATTGTTTTAAAAAAAAAAAAAAACGGACCTCGGTTGTAAAGCCAAGTATTATCATGGTCGAACGTCCATCATATAATAGTTCCAGAATAATTTTAATAATTTTTTAATCGGAGATTCACACGTGTGCAGTGAGAATAAAATTGGGTAAGTTTTAAAAAATTTATATGGGACCAGGTTATACACATACGTGTAAAATTTGAAGAAAATTGGGCACATTTTTTTATGAAACGATTCGGAGATAAAAATGTGTGCAAAGTTGGAATAAACTTTTTTAGGAAGTTGGTTAAAAATTGACCACAAGATTTGGTCTTTCAGCCAGCCAGCCAGCCACAGACACACGGGCACGCGAAGTTAATATGGAGAATAAAAAAATACATTTTTGCCAACCAATATCAGAATTGAAATTTATTTGAAGGAAAAAAACCACCCATAAAATTTTTCATGTAAATTCTCTAATAGAAGATACATAGGTGTGCAAAGTTTGAGCCGGGTTAATTTGGAAAAAATTAATATTAGAGCCACCTTCACTTCAGAATTTTTTCGAAAACTGTTCTCACCGGGGATACACATGTGAAAAAATTTGTATGGGAAAAAAATGCATATCAAAAACTTAAAAATGTTTACAAAAAGTTCGGTCTATCTTGTACCAGGCCCCGGCGTCTGTAAAATTTTTACAGTAAGTGTTGTCCATCGGAGTCATTTGTTGTCATTTATATGCCATCGCGAACGGACGTGCTGAGTGCTTCGCTTCAGCACTTAATAATAACAAAAAATCAAACAACAACAACAAACACAGCAATATCCAATAACAAAAAACTGGTGCGCGTGGGCAAGTAATTGTTAGTGCAAAGTGCAGTGTGTGATGTCCGTTCGTCCCATCCTCAACAGCTAAAATAAAAAATTTAGAAAATTTTGTTGTTGTATGCTTGCATACACAATGTGATAATCTAATCTTTTGTAATTAAATAACGGATTGTGAGTGTTTGTTTCTTTTGGTGATTTAACTCATTTTGTCGTGAAGGCATAACACTGGCGACAATTTGTATTAATAATCCACTTTGAGACATACTCTTCTCAATTTGGTTTAAAGAAGCGGTAAGTTGTGTTTTGTGTGTTTGTTTTTTTGTAGTATGTGTGTTTTCCGAGTGGATCTCAGCAACATACGTGGGCTGAGAACGAATTCTTTTTCTGTGTTTAGTACATGTCCACAGGCCAGCAATTTTGGCACCGAGTGAAACTCAGGTGTTTGATAATTCTGTTGTTGCGGAATTTAATCTGCCTGGGTATAGCTTGGCGCCACTATTTTATTTTTCTCGACGCGGACTCGCAATCTATGTCCGGAGTGATGTTGCGTTTCAGCTTTTGCCTCAATTTAGCCAAAGTTCCAAACTGGAATTCAATTTCATTTGGCTCAAAGTTAAGGTACAAGAGTGCAACATCTACTACTGTTTCCTTTACAGAAGCCCTAACTTAGACAGTGTTCCAACTCAGAGTGAGTTTGATGCACTGTCTGTTCAATCTTAAGAATTGATAAAAAACATGAAATCGTTATTGCGGGCGATTTCAATGTACACAATTCTGGGTGGATTCGCCATTCTGGCCAGACAACACCCGAAGGAAGGTGTGTTGAGTTTTTCGCTAGGTTTAATCACTTTACTCAGCTTGTAAATGAGCCTACCCGAATACCTGACATTGCATATCATTCCGCTAACACCCTTGACTTGTTCCTTACCTCTCGTCCTGAGAAATACTCCGTCAATGTATTTTCGCCTCTAGGCTCGTCAGACCATTGTGTAGTATCAGCTAATTTCTCGTTAATAAACCACGTAGTTAGAGAAAAAACTCAAAAAAAAAAAGTATGGCAATACGAGAAAGCCAATTCCTTTCAGGAATAAATCTATCAAATCAAAGGAAGATGGATGGTATGACTTGAGCTGTAAAGAGGCTTCTAGGATTAGAGAGGTGTGCTTTTGGTTTTACAAAGCAAACCCTACTGAGGAAAACCGAAAAAAGTTAAACGAGCAAGAAATGATTGCAATGCCCATCTTCGGCAAGTCAAATTCGCCTTCGAATATCACATGGTATATCATATGGTATATCTCACCGAACAGTGGAACCGATTTTTGCATCATTTTGAAGAAAGCAAAGCTGTTGCACTCGATATTTCAAAGGCATTTGACAGAGTTTGGCATCAAGCTCTTTTGTCTAAAATGCGTGCTTATGGTGTTGATGATAAACTGCTTCATTGGATTAGAAGCTTTCTTTTGGACCGCTCAATTCAAATTGTTTTGGACGGTTTCAAGTCTGAACCCGAGGTCCGAGGGGCCTCAAATTAATTAAAATTAATTAATTAATAGAAAGTATTGTCGCCGGAAATATACATGTGTGCAAAATTTCAATAAAATCGGGCTATGGGAAGTTGGTTAAAAATTTATCAGAAAATCTGACCAGCCAGCCAGCCACCCAGCCAGCCAGCCACGTGCACGCGAGATTAATATAGAGAATTTAAAAAAGGGGTCTCCGAATTTTTTACAAAAAGGGTTGTGACAGATGCACACGTATATAAAATTTGAAGAAAATCTGGTTAAGTTTTTTAAAAAAATTGTTAGGGGCCCATGACCCTGGAGCCCGGAGATTCCAAAATTTTTGCAAAACGTATTGTCTATCGGAGATACACGCGTATATAAAATTTGAAAGAAAAAAAAACGGGTTAATTTTTTTAAAAAAGTTTTTGGGATCCAACCACCCCGGGGTCTCCAATATTTTTACAAAAAATGTTGTTCACCGGATATACACATGTGTATAAAATTTAAAGAAAATCGGGTTCATTTTTTAAAAAAAAAGTTTTGGACCCCCTGACCCTGTGACCCGGGGGCTCCAAAATTTTTACAAAAAGTGTTGTCCATCGGAGATACATACTTCTATAAAATTTAAAGAAAATCGGGTTAATTTTTTTTAAAAAAAATTTGGGGCCCCATGACACCGGGCCTCGGGGTATCCAAGATTTTTACAAAAATTGTTGTCCATCAGAGATACATATGTGTATAAAATTTAAAGAAAATCTAGTTTATTTTTAAAAACTTTATATGGGCCCCAAATTTTAATAGAAAGTTTTGTCTCCAGAAATACATGCGTGCAAAATTTTAATATAATCGGGCTTTGGAAAGTTGGTTAAATTTGATCGGAAGATTCCACGATTAACATACTGACCGACCGACAGACAAACGTGCCACGAGCAAGCGAATTTAAAAATTGAAATTTTTCTGCTAAATTCTCTGATCGGAGATTCGATTTTGTGGTAAAATTCCTCATTTGGTGGTGAAAACCTAGTAGCCACAGCCCACGGTTGGTGCAAAGTACCCACAACGACGTACGAAGTACCACTAAAATTCTTTCTTTTGAGTTCAGTTAAGATGTAAAGCAGTATGAGTTCGTAGCCAGTTCTTCATATACTCGTAATCACGGTTGCCACTCGCAAAAATAAAATTCCTACCAAACTTCCCAATAAAACCTACCTAACCAGAGAAAACCTACCAAAGCAAAATTGATGTTTTTAAATAACTAAGGCTTTAACCAATAATAAATAATAATCAAAGTTGCATGTAGGTACTTATTTGGTGTATAATATTTATTTTATTTACAAAAATAAAAAAATAACCCGTAAAAATTAAAATTTTTCTTGTAAATTCTCTAATCGGGGATACACACACACACACACTGCGTGCTCGTTTTTTGGCAAAACATCCACCAAATGAAACTCAGCGGCAGCAAACAGCGCAGCACACAAAGTACAGAGCTCAGACTTTGCCGTGATCTGATGCGATATAGCGATATTTTAAAAATGTATATGGGGGTCCCCACGGGGCCGATTACTCCAAATTTTCACAAAAAGTGTTTTCCATCGAAGACACAAATATGTACAAAATTTAAAGAAAATCGGGTAAATTTTGTAAAATATTTGTATGGGAGCCCCCGAACCCGAGCATCGAGGAACCTCAAATTTAAATAGAAAATATGGTCAACGGAAATATACATGTGTGCAAAATTTCAATAAAATCAGGCTATGGGAAGTGGGTTAAAAATTGATCAGAAAATCTGACCAGTCAGCCAGCCACCCAGCTAGCCACCCAGCCAGCCAGCCACGTTCACGCGAAGTTAATATAGAGAATTTAAAAAGTTGGCCCATACAACTTAAAATTTTTCGTGTAAATTCTCTAATCGGGTATAAACAATGTGGAAAGGTTGAATAAAATCGGGTAAATTTAAAAAAAAAAAAATTGTAATGAGCCCCCTATCCCGATCACTCCCAAATTTTTACAAAAAGTATTTCCATCGGATATACACACGTATATCCGTATTTTAAGAAAATCGGGCTGATTTAAAAAAAAATATATATGGGAGCCCCTTGACCCTGGGCCCCTTCAAAATTGTAACAAAAAGCGTTGTCTAGTATTAAACATGTGTGCATAAAATTTAAAGAAAATCGGGTAAATTTGTAAAAAATTTGTATGGGAGCCCCCCGACTCCGGACCTGAGGGGCCACAAATTTTAATAGAAAGTATTGTCACCGGAAATATACATGTGTGCAAAATTTCAATAAAATCAGGCTATGGGAAGTGGGTTATAAATTGATCAGAAAATCTGACCAGCCAGCCAGCCACCCAACTAGCCACCCAGCCAGCCAGCCACGTGTACGCGAAGTTAATATAGAGAATTTAAAAAGTTGGCCCATACAACTTAAAATTTTTCGTGTAAATTCTCTAATCGGGTATAAACAATGTGGAAAGGTTGAATAAAATCGGGTAAATTTTTAAAAAAAAAAATTGTAATGATCGCCTATCCCGATCACTCCAAAATTTTTACAAAAAGTATTTCCATCGTGTATCCGTTTTTTAAGAAAATCTGGCTGATTTTCAAAAAAAAATTATATGGGAGGCCCTTGGCCCTGGGCCCCTTCCAAATTGCAACAAATAGTACTATGTCTATATTATTACACATGTGTGTATAAAATTGGAAGAAAATCGGATAAATTTGTAAAAAATTTGTATGGGAGCCCCCCGACTCCGAGGCCTAAGGGGCCACAAATTTTAATAGAAAGTGTTGTCATCGGAAATACACATGTGTACAAAGCTTGAATAAAATCGGTCCTTAAGAAGTGAGTTAAAAACCGATCACAAGATTTGGTCCGCCAGCAAGCCAGCCACAAAAACACGGGCACGCAAAGTTACTATAGAGAATTTAAAAATCCTAAATTATGTATCCTTATTATAAACTTAAGACTTTATTTCACAAATCACTTTTTTAATAAAAATAAATAAAAATAATTTAGTTTGTTTCATAGGCTTTAGAGTTGTAAAAAAAGCCTACCAACCTACCAAAGCTAAAAGAAGCTACCCTGTTTGGTAGGAATCTACAAAAACGGAAATATTTGTTCTACTTCCTCTTGATACCTCTATACTCTCTGCTGCAACACAACAATAAAACAACGACAATCGTAAAGCAAGCAGCGCTGCTTACAGCGCATCAGCTCATCAGCGCACACAGAACACAGTCATTATAGTATGATATGATCTGATGGCGCTAAATGGAAAAATTTGTATGGGAACCCCCCGATCCCGGTGGCCGATCTCACTGGAAATATACATGTGTGCAAAATTCAATAAAATCGGGCCTTGGGAAGTGGGTTAAAAATTGATCAAAAAATATGACCAGCCAGCCAGCCAGCCAGAGCCAACCAGAGAATTTAAAAAGAGCGTTTGTTCATAAAACAGATGCAGACAAAAGATCCAACTCCAGAAATAATATTTTATGAAAAAAATGTTTTTTAAGTTAACTTCTTTAGGCGTCGTTAGGTGGGGGAAGGGGACTTTTATGACGGAAATAACGAGTGTAGCGATCCGGTTTGTGTATATATTATAACATTTTTTGTTTGTATGCACTACCTTATCGGAAAATAGCTATGTAGTTTCTTTAACGAATGTAGCGATCCGGTTAATGTACATTAAATAACATTGGTGTTTTGTATGCACTGCATTATCGGTAAAAAAGTATGTATCCTTAATACATTTTCTAGTTGGTACCAATTTAAGTGACTGAATTACAGGAACATTTTAAACTTTATCGGCAAATAAGTATGTAGTCAAACATATTAACGTTTATATTTTACTGTTGGTACCAATGATAACAGGAGTATCACATCAATCGAGGAATATCGAGGAAAAATTTTATTTAGTTGAATTACAGCAACATTTTACACTTTCATCGATAAATTTTAATAACGGTAAAACCATTTTGACTTCATATGTTATATAGTAGTATAACATTATTTATTTATGATTATTTTTGTTCAAATGTACATGAATAGTTAACAATTTAGAGTCTTAGCTAATGAGCTATTGCATATTAATATACAACAATAACAATAACACATAAAAATATCAATAACAAAACAAAGTATTAAATTTAAATGTTATTTAATAATGTAAGATATCTGTTATTTATTTTATAAAAATGGTCCTTTAAAAATTCAATATGCGCACATTCATGAATTTCAAATGTGGACGCACGGCACTCACGGTTGAGACACATTTTCAAAATTTTGTTTTGCGTCACTTGAAGCTTTTTTAAATGAGTTTTAGCTATGTCATTAAAAATTGGACATCCGTAGGATATTATTGGCCTTGATTTAAATAACATTAATTTATTTTCAACATTTAAATTTGATTTTTTGTTAATAATACTATATAATACACTAATAGCTTTATTCACTTTTACTATAGAATATTCTACATGATGCCTAAATGTCATTCTTTTATCGAAAATAATTCCTAAGTATTTAACCTCATTCAGCCAGTCGATTGACTCAGTTCCGATACGCAACGCTCTCAAAGGAATTTCACAGGTTCTGCTTCTGGTTAAAAATATTGATTTTGTTTTCGATATATTAAGTCGTATTTTCCATCTTGTAACATATGCCAAGTAAGTCAACATCGCATTACGCAATGCAGAAACAATGGGAGCTCGAAGCTTTGATGACGCAAAGAAGACAGTGTCATCGGCAAAGAAAGCTCGAGAGCAGGTAGTGAGAGGCGGCATGTCAGAAATGAAAATGTTATAAAGCATTGGACTCAGAACTGCTCCTTGGGGAGCTCCAAACGGTATAAGGTACTGCTGATTTCCCCCCCTTAGTTGACACAACAAACGATCTTCCTCTCAGGAAAGAGTGGCATATCTTGATTAAATATCGCGGAAATTGGCAATCAATTATTTTGATATGAGACCTGAATGCCACATTGAATCAAAAGCTTTTTCGATGTCACACAACAGCATTTCAGTGGATTGGCCTTGATCGAAATGTGTTTTAACGTGGTTTTTGATTCGAAGTAATTGATGAAGCGTTGATTTACCGTGAACGAATCCACACTGCTCAGGTGGGATAATGCAGTTAAGGTCAATGTGTTCTTGAAAGCGCCGAAGAATAATACGCTCGATGGATCCGCCGCTTTTTTATCTGGTTTTAAAATTGGAATAATGGTGGCCTCCTTCCAAGCTTTTGAAAAATAGCTAAGCGATAAACACACAAGAATTATATTGTGTAAATATAATATTCCTAGTCTGGGGAGCTTCTTGACTAAGATGTTGTTGATACGGTCAATTCCTGGAACTTTTGCGTTACGAAGCCTTTTAATAATCTCGACGGTTTCTTCTGCGGAAGGCAGATCAGGATGTAAAGTTACCTCATGGAATTCCACATATTCATCGCTCAAGTAGGTTTCCACCTTTTCTTCAATTGTAGCCGTGAAGGTAGCGTCATTATTTGCCAGCGGATTGTTAAATGACTGCGAAAAATAAGTACCTAACGTTTCGACTTTTTCAGTGGGAGTAGTTGAAATGCGTGCGCCAATTTTGAGTGTGGGTAAATTCTGGTTTCGTCGCTTTAGAAACCGAGCTACTTGCCATAAGCCCTTATACTGATTGTTTGGACGGATGCTACTTAGATTATGATTCCAGTTAATATTTCGCAGATTGTTTATATCATTTTTGATTTCCTTTTGCAATGCATTTAATTGGGTTTTGAAAAACGATTACATAATTGGAAAAGTGCATCTTTGAAATCTTCTTTCAATCACGACTTTAAGTTTGATTTTAGATTTTATTTCATCAGGTAAATTTATGGAGTAACTTTGAGTTAATTTTTTGGGCACTGCATATTTGCATGCATCTAAATAATTGAACTAAGATCATCAACCATTTCATCAATTTGTGTTGTGGATGATAAATTTTGGACCAAGGGTTTGTCTTTTAGCTTATTGTTAATGAATTGATGATAAAAATCCCATCTCGCCTCAGAAAACGATATTGTGCTGTGAACATCATTGGTTTTCAAACGATCCTGAGAGTCAATTTCAAATACTACTCCATTGTGGTCAGAACCAAGTCGGTGAACCAGAAGCTCACTGACACTGTGATATCCATTTGTCAAGCACAAATCTATTGTAGAAAGTGACTTTCTAACGTCTGCTGGATGATGAGTACTTTCAGATGGATAGAAAACAAATATATCTCCTTCTGAGAGTTTATCAAATAAGATATTTCCTGCAAGATTAGCTCTTAGGCAATTCCATTGCCGATGTTTTGCATTGAAATCACCAACGGCATAGAATCCATGGCGAAAACGAGTCAGTTTGTTAATATCACTTTTAAGATATTGTCTGACAGCATTGTTAGCCGTTGAACCATGAAGGTAACAGCTGAGTAAACGAATTTTGCTGTTATTAAACTTGACCATAATGCTAAAGTTTTCAACTATTTCCGTTTTAATTATTGGCAATACTTCATGCTGTATTGATTTGTTAATGATTATTGCGACGCCTCCGCATCTATCATCGTCGTCACGATCGTTACGATATATTTGAAAGTCAGGATCACCGTGAATTATAGAATTTGTTTTAAGAAAAGTTTCGCTTATACAAGCAATGCTTATGAAGTTGGTTTTCATAAAATAATATAGTTCAATAATCTTGTTTTCGACGCTATTTGCGTTCCAGTATAGAATTTTTAATTTCGAATTATGGTTGTTGATTACCATAGATGAACTTATGGGCATATTCAAGTACAACCGAGAGTTGATCGATTGGAGATTTACATTTATTTAGTTCATTTACAAGGTAATGAAAAGCATGCATTAATTGTGCTATACTAAGCAATTGATCTGTTCTGATGTTATTTTTATTACCTACGACTTCACTAAACATACGATAAGGTTGCTGCTGGTACACCGGAGGAGCTACAAAAGATTGTGAATGTAGTTGTGTTTGAACTGGAAACTGGCGATTATATGGTGAAGGTGGAAATTGTTGTGTGCAATTAATGTTAAACGCTGGCCGTCTTTCTCTGATTTTATTTTTCTGGTTGACAGCCATTCGAATTTGTAAATATTCATTTCGTTTGGGACAATTACTAAAATTTGACGTATTAGCTCCGTTGCAATTTGCACAACGCATTTTTTCCACTGGTATTTTTGATTTTGGATCAGTTGGGTTAATATTTTCTGGACAAATTTGTGACCTGTGGTTTTTGCCACATTTAATGCATTTAGATGATAAAAAACAGTGACGAGCACCATGTCCATATGACATACAGTTAGCGCATTGAGTGGTTCCAATAAGCCTTTTAAAGTATAACTGGAAATTAACTGGAAAAATAGTATTATCAAGACCACTTAAAACAAATTTCTTCGTTTGTTCTTCCTTTAACGCATGCGTAAAAAACTCGTACTTAAACTTCTGGCAGTGCGATTTGAAATTTTTAAAATCTTCTATGGTGGATAGAAAAATTTCAGTACCAAACTGGTTCAGCTTAATGCGAAAATTTTGGCGACTGTTTGTTGCCATTAAAGCGATACTTGAAATTTCACTTACTGTCTTACTGAAAATTGTTATTGGTGGACGTTTTTTAATTACTTTTTGATTTCGATCAATAATTGAAACTTCCGGTCCAGTAACATCACTACTTAAAATTTCAAACCGATTATCGGAATTGTTGAATGTTGTTGAGTGGACACCTTTACCAACGTTTGCCTTTTGTTTTTTGGAACGTGTCGATTCATTTGAACTGGAGCGCAGTCGATTACGCCTCATATGTTTTGGGGAACTAGTTCTTGGTTCACGAAAACCTGAATCATCAAAACCGGCATTAGGATTACCTCCGCTACTTGAGTACATAATCTTTAAATTGTACGCACTGTTTACGTAAATTAATAAAGAAGAAAAATAAAAAAAAAATTCAGAAAAAAAAATTTCTAAAGAAAATAGAATTTAAATTTATTTATTATTTATTCGTTGCCAGGGAAAACAAACACTCGCGACGACGACTCAAACGCTAATACTTCATATGTTATATTAAGTGCTTAATAGCATCCAAATATCAAAAAATTACTTACATGGGAGAAAAAAAAAACTCGGGACTAAATGGGTTAATACATCTTTTTTGTACCTTATCGGAAATATGTATGTAGTCTCTTTAAAACATTTTGGAGTTGGTACCAATGATAACGCATCAATCGAGGAAAAAATTTTAATTAGCTGAATCACAGCAACATTTTACACTTTTATCGACAAATAAAATATTTGTATACAATTGGTGTATATAATATAACAACATCGGTGCTTGTATGCACTACCTTATAGGTTAATAAGTATGTAGTTTCTTTAACACATTTTTCAAATGAAGGAGTGCAAATGAAATCGGTTGGAATAATATTTGTATCCGGTTGGTGTATATATATGATGTAACATTTGCTGTTTGTATGCACTACCTTATTGGTAAATAGGTATGTAATTTCCTTAATAGTTTCTTTAAACCATTTAGCAGTTGCTACCAATGATAACAGGACTATCACATCAATCGAGAATTTAATTAGCTTAATCACAGCAACATTTTACACTTTCAGCGATAAATAAAATATTTGTATACGGTCGGTGTATGTACAATATAACATTCGTTGATTGTATGAACTGCCTTATAGGTTAATAAGTATGTATTTTCTTTAACACATTTTAAATTAGGCAAATGCATGAGTGCAAATGAAATCGGTTGGACATCGCATCGCTACTGCAAATTCGTTATAAATTAAAAATTGGGTTTTGGGGTCCTTTAAAGGTCTTTTGGGAGCCTTAATGCTCGCGTGTATTAACGTATTGGCACAGAACACTACAAGAAAATGATATCAACAAAACGTCACACATAAATGTAGTCCTTAAGTCTTTGTTTTATTAATTTAATCGTAATATCAATTCAATCGCGCGTGCTGATCAGTCAGAAATTAGGTTGCATATGTCTGTAGTGCACCTAAGTACTAAAGAGCCCGTTATAAGACGCTGTTTCACACTAACTAACGTAGGTTGATCAAATTTAAAAAATCTCAGCTCAGAGATTCGTTTTGTTGCTCTCGTCACCATTTTTTGATGACTAAACAAGATCTGCCGTGGATAGCCAATATAGTTGTAAGATAGTATGCAAATGTTACGGAAAATTACATTAAATCCAGGGATTGTTTGTAAATGAAAATTTAAACCGAAACTAAGAGAGAAAAATCGCAACTCTACCTAGAGGATTTTATGCGCTATTTATTATTTATTAAATTGGGTCTGGTTGAGTTGAATTTACTTTTAATAGTAACTACTTCGATTAATACTACATTATATATATTCAGACCGATTATACAAAATCTCTGATTCTTTTACAAAACTTTCTTATTTCAATTAATTTATCAGTGTCGGTGGAGCAGTGGTTATCATTTGGCTTCCACTCGGAGGACACTGGGTTCACAGGAATTTTTCTCACCGACCTGTATTCACAATTATGGTTGAATTGATTTAGGAAGTAATCACGATAAAATGTAGCCAACTGTATGGGTTTATGAAAGCACAATACTCTAGTTGGTCAGTGCTCGAGTGTGAACTTTCAACTGCACGCATCGCCCTTTGACAGCTTAACTGTGTTTGAAAGTAGTAAATGTAATCTTAATATTGATACGAAATTAAGGCTTTCTAGAGTATAACTTTATTTGACAAATAGCAGAAGTTCACAAATTTACACCGGTGATTACTTATTATTCACTTATAACACTATTATTCACATAGGCGGTAGCTCTATCGACTTTTCAGCTATACAAGTAGTCTCGTTGAATTCCAAATAATAACTAACTTACTGAGACAAAACTGTTGTATTTTTACCGAATCAACATTTCATCATCGAGCGCTCAACACGAGCACACGCAGATCACGCATCATATCGTCAAGCTACCTGCTACCGATTGAAAAAAAAACCCAAAACCAAAAGCGAGCATTTCGCTACCTGCTACTTTTTATTTTTTATTATTTCACTAATTATTTTTTAATTTCAGAAATATTTTTCTTTCATTTCATATATATTTTCAGAAAAGATCTTCCTTTCGATCAGCCCTATAAAATGGGGAAAAAAGCAAAAAGGAAGGAAAAAGTAAACGAGGTCTTGTCCTTAATTAAGGAACAAGTAACCAACCATGGTGGGGATTTCCTCTTGTCGTTGTACCGAAGGCTGGATGAAGTGAACCAGCTGTGCGATTCAGCGACTTCAGAGGAGGAAACCATGAGCGTTGTCGAGGAATCGGATACTGAAGTGCCCGAATCCAGCAGTGGTGGAGAGGATAACTCCAGCGACGAAGACAGTCGCAAAGCTTGGTCTTCTCCCGAAACCATGCCCGCAAAGGCAAAAAAAAGGAGGTTGTCTGGAAATTCCAGACCATCATCACCACCAACATCATCTTCTCCTGGAGTGGCTGCTGTTGATGAAAAAATTGCTGTTGATAAAACAGCTTTACCAAAAGAGTCCCAAAAGGTCTCAAATAAGAAGGCACCACCACCAGTCTCCGTCCATCAAGCTCCATCAAGCCAAAAATCCCAAACTACGGGACCAACATCAAAACCTTTTTCCATGCCGCCAATAGTCTGCTTCAGACTAAACGTCGCTGAACTATCAAAGTTCACGAAGAGCGGCAACATTAGTTGCAGAATTCGCAACATCAACAGCAACAAATCAGTCGTTACGGCCATGAACAGAGATGGCCATCAGCTAATTCGGTCTTTCCTACAATCGGGAAAGACTGAGTTTAACACTTATACTGCAAAGGAGGACAGGAAAGAAATGTTGGTCCTAAAAGGTATTCACCACTCCTTTGATGCTGAAGATGTCAAGGAAGCGTTGACGACAGAGGGTGTCCCTGTACTAGTGGTGAAACCCTTCAAATCTCAAAGGACTGAAAAGAAATTTAATCATTTCATTGTCGAGCAAGAGAAGAACTGCGATAAAGCGGCAGTTTGCTCAAAAACCCTCCTTTTGAACCAGTTGGTGCATTGGGAAAAACTAAAATCGGCGGGCATTACTCAATGCAGAAACTGCCAAAAATTTGGACATGTCGCAAGTAATTTCGGCATGAAATACAGATGCGTCAAGTGCAAAGATGAGCACTTGCCTGGCCAATGCCCAAGAAATGCAGACAATATAAAAGACGCCAACGTTTTCTGCACAAACTGCCAGAAAAATGGACATCCGGCAAACTATAAAGGATGTCCAAAATATAAGGAAAAGATGGCTGAAAACCGCACAAAAGAAGAAGGAACAACATAAATTCGCCCAGATGTCTGCTTCAAAAGCCATAGTAAAGGGAGTAAGTTTTGCTAGTATAGCTGCTATGGGGACTTCCAGCAAGCCAGCAACGATCAGCAAGCCTCTAACAAGCAGCCATGCAGCATCAAACAGCAAACCAATAAAAAAGCCAGCCGTTAAACCTGTACCATCTACCAGAAAAGCCAACATCTTCGACGATACCGAAAGGCTATTTGGAGCTGACCTCTTTACAATTTTACAGAAGGCAAGAAAAGTCGTGCCTGCTAATTATAGCAGTCTTGATGACAGGTCCAACACAACCGTTTTGGGTCGACTTATTTGTGAATTATGTTCACAATAAGCAGGATAAGTATATTCTCATATAATGTGAATTCCATTTATTCGTTAGCTAGGCGTATCACACTAACATTATTTATTAAAACTAATAAACCTGACATTCTTCTTTTACAGGAAACAAATCTCACTGGGAGAAATCCGTTCAGTCCAGACGGATACAATATCCACAGGGTCGACAAAGGCAGTGGACGCTCTGGGACGGCGGTCCTTATCAGGAACACTATGGCAGGCGAAAAGGTGCAAATCAGTGGTCTACGTAGCATGGAAGCAACAGCTGTCAGCATTAAAGTCAACGAAGTGGAGACCTTGCTGGTGATATCGGTGTACAATCACTGTAACGCAACGAGGGAAGACATCCAACGGGATTTGCAAACTGTCTGCAACACCTCCTCTAGACACACATACTGTGTTGTTGGAGGTGATTTTAATGCTAGACATACTCGATGGCAGGACGAAGTGTGCAATCACAAAGGAAGGGCCATTACAGACTGGATGGACTCAAATCCGCATCAGCACACGATGGCTATAGTTTCACAGCCCCGGAAGACGTAGCCTCGGACACCGTCAACTTTGGATTTCTTTCTGGCAACCACAAATTTCTTAAATATTCTCCCAGAATTAAGAAATTATTCCTGCTTGGCGCATGATAGCGACTCGGATCATATGGCCATAGAGCTTCGAGTGAGGCTGAACCAGCGAATTGTGCAAGTCACCCCAACACCTGAACTTCACATCAACTTTAAAAAAATAAACTGGAACCGGTTTAGATCAGAAGTTGAAGCTGAACTTCCTATTCCAGCGGCTTGCAGAAATCTGGAGAATACAGAAATTGATGATGCTATCAGAAATTTTGAGATTACAGTGAATTCAGCCATTAATCGGCAGAAAACAATTCGCACTAGCAGGGATCGCTTCCAACACTTGCCTGAGCATATACAGGCCATATATGCTCACAAGCAACGGCTTAGGAAACGCCTTCAGAGAATCTTCAATAGGACACTTAACACAGTCAACGACGAATACCTGTCTGTACTTTCGCAACTGCGTTGTACAGTTAACATGTGTCGTCAAGCTGTGCGGAGGTTTCAGGTAGATGAACTGACCAAACGGCTCCAGGACATCAAACCAGGCCCTGATGCTTTTAGGAAGCTGAACTCTCTGGTTGGAAAGCGTATTTCCATTCCAGAGACTATCACCATTGAAGATCGAACAGTATCCAGCGCTGCTGAGAAAGCGGAAGCCTTTGCCTGCCATTTTGAAAGGAGCTTTACGGACCGACCACCAACGCATCTTCCAGATTTCTTGGAAGAGGTTGAAAGTCTTGTGGAAGACACCACTTCTCCAGGAAATACTATAGTGCAGTTCAGTGAAGAAAATCGCGCCAACGCACCCGTAGATGTCGATATGTTTACCGGAACAGCTGTTGTCAATGATTTGATTATGAGTGGAAACTCAAAAAAATCATCAGGCACAGATGGGATTTCTAACTTTTTGCTTAAAAAGTTACCGGGTATGGCAGTTTTGATGTTAACCATCATTTTCAACAATTGCCTAAACAATGGCTACTTTCCGGACAACTGGAAGGTGGCCAAGGTAGTACCAGTACCCAAGAAAACCGACCGCTCCAGCGTAACTGGTTACCGTCCAATAGCTTTACTGTGTTGTATCAGTAAAGTATTGGAATCATTGATCCGTAAAAAGATCAATACGTTTTGTACGGAAAGAAATCTTATTCCTTCCTTTCAGTACGGTTTCCGAGAAAAGCACTCTACGCTGCACCCTCTGCTGAAGCTTCACAGTGACGTCACTAAAGGACTGAACGTCAAAAGTAGTACAGTGGCCTGTTTGCTAGACATCGAAAAAGCTTTCGATAGTGTCTGGATAAACGGGCTACTGTACAAGCTTATTAGTTTTGGTTTCCCCAATTATATTGTAAAAATAATTAAAAATTTTCTTTTTAACAGGGTCTTCTTTGTACAGGTGTACGACCGCTCATCGACAAGGAAAAGGATTAAAGCCGGAGTTCCTCAAGGTTCCAGACTTGGACCAATCCTGTATAGCATCTTCACGGCGGATCAACCCACAAATACAGCCGGAACAAGGACTATGCTATTCGCGGATGACTCCATAACGTATGCAGTTTCCCGCTCTCCCGAGATAGCTGCCCGAAGAGTGGAGGAACACCTCAGAAATCTTTGGGACTACTACCTGAAGTGGGGACTAAAGATCAACGCCAATAAAACGGAACTCATCTGCTTCCGAGTACCAGCAACCGAAACAAGGATAAGAAAAATCGCAAGCCGTTGCAGAGCCTTAAAAATCACACTTACAGACAACACAGTTATAAAAACCCAATCAGAGACGAAGTACCTGGGAATAAACTTCACCGAGAGGCTCAAGTTTAATGCCCACATCGATAAAACGTTGAAAAAGGCTAATTACGCCCTTCATTTGGTGCACCCGCTTCTACGAAGGCGAAACGGACTGTCAAACAACACCAGGCTGCTCATCTACAAGCAGCTCATCAGGCCAGTGATAACCTATGGCTATCTCATATGGTTCACCGTCTCACCAACAACGATGAAGAAGATCTCCCTATTTGAAAGGAAGGTACTTAGGATCTGTACAGGACTCTGGAGGGTGCCAAACAGCTATAAGTTTGTCTCGAGTGCAAGGCTTTACGACGCGGCAGGTCTGCTGCCCATAACCGACCATTTGTTCCGAATGGCAAAGAAATTCGTTGATGGGTTGGAAACACATCCATGTCCGGAGATGCAAGGACTGAGAATCGAAGAAATCGAGCCAAGCCACCGCTATATAAACATCGCAGGATTCACAGATGCTAGATTTGACGACATCTTTAATAATCAAGACGTTTCCTTCTACGAGAAGGCCAGCAATCAACATTACAGAGGCTGAAGATCGCCCTGTTTATACCCCCTTTAATATTATTCTTCATTTTTATTTTATTTTAAAATTTATCGTTTAAAATTAAATTGCTTTAAAAATAAACATGTAGTAGATTAAGTAGTAAAAAATATTGTTTAATAATAAGCAATCCAAAAAAAAGACAATGTAAATACGTCGGGCCCCTATTGTTGAGCCGACACTTAATAATAATAGTTATAAGTTTAGTTTTTTAAGTCAAAATTGTATAATATAATATCCGAATCAACATTTTTGAGAAGGTTCTAATCTTTTCAATTATATTTTATTCTTACCAACTAGAAAGTATAAGAAAGTACCATACTGTTATAATCTTCCTATACAAAATTTCTATATTTTCGTAAACAGGTTCCACAGGCGTAACAGTTATGTTTTTGTTGGTAAGGTCACCCATACGGGTGAGTGTAGTGTCCCTGTGAGTGGTTACCGATATTAGTAGTACATAGTGTTGAATCTATAGATTTTGTGGTCGCTAAGGTGAATAGTGATGGTAAGGCATCTGGTGTGGATCGATTGGTGTGGTTCGGGGCGATATTAGTGTCGATTCCATAGTTTTCTTAGTCGCTCTGATTAATATTGATGGCAAAACACCGCTTTGTGAAGGGTGAGGTAGGAGGGTAGCGATACTAGTGTAAATTTCAACAACTTATTGGCAGTAGGCGGTCAAGAACTGCCGTAGTAATCCCGTAGAAATGCGCACGTGGTCGCAGTTGCGAACGCAGTATAGAAATTGCGAGAATATAAATTTTTTGGCATGCAATGATTTAAAATTTTTTTTTCCCGGTATTAGATCATTTCATACTATAATGATTGTGTTCTGTGTGCGTTGTGTGTTGTGCGATGTGTGCTGTGGGCAGCGCTGCTGCATATATAAATAGTTTTGTTATTGGGTTGCAGTGCTTCATATGTGTTTTTATATTTCAGCATTTATAGTGGAATTCAGTACATTTTTGGTTATTAGAGAATTTACATGAAAAATTTTAATTTTTATGGGTTGTTTTTTTTTTAATCACTTTTTCAACCATAGATAAAAAGGCATTATTGATGGCCAATGTCGAAGATGTATATAAAATATATAGAACATGCATTACATAAAACTATATGCGTTATAACAATGGGTTTAATAAAGAGCTAAGAAATAGAGATACGGCTCAAATACACGTAGCTTAAACAGAAACGCAACTTAAACGCATATAGTTCTCTTCGCCCCACTGTTGACTTAGTTAGAAAGTTATGTATTTACCTGCTGCTGTGTCGGACTTTGCGCTGCGTGATGAAATGGCGGAGGAAAATACGGAGGTTGAAAGTCAGATTGTAATGATTGATGATGCATTGATGCTGCCGATCCATGTGAACCACCATGACCTCCATGACCACCGTTTGGTCCACTCCGTCCGGTGTGACCACCAGTATGTGTAGTGTAGGCTGGACTGCCACTTGACAGTCCTAAACCACCATGACTAGTCAAACGCTCCTAAAAAACAGATGAAGAAATCCAAGTTTAAAAACAATGCCATAAGTGTATTAAAAAAAATTTGAACAGAATTACAACAATTAATAAAAAGATATAAGAAAAATCTTCTAATAAAAAGAAATCGCATGTTGTTTTATGATAATTTGAATTGATTTACCTGAGTGTCTATAACTGTTGGCATATCCACAAACGCTAAAGTCATTATCTCATACTAATGAGCTAATACACTTACACCGTTAGCCAATTTTTTCGTTTATTATTGTAGTTTCCTTTTCATATAGAAAAAGCAATTGACTATACCAGTTGAGATAACTACAGCTTGCGCTTGTCATTCAATACTCAACCCTAGTTACAAGTACCTTCAATTATTCATAATAAAAATAAAAAAATTTCTTCTTTACTTTTAAGTGTATTCTATTTTTCTCTTCATTAATTGGTAACCAACAATACTTGTTTTGTTTTGAAAGCAATATTGAATTTTATGCCGTGTATTTCATATATCGCTTCTTTGTTACCAGATTTGAAGTTTGTCTGCGGGTGTATATTAAATTTTATAAAAACTATTTTAATTAAATAAGAGTTTCTAAATATTCGTGTTGGATTTCGAATATGCGCTCATGTAAATTGATACGATAATATTTCTCAAAATATTTCTCTAGCAATTAAGAACTCTTTACGAAGTATTCTATAAAAAAACATAGACAGTAAAGTGTAGAAAAGTGACACGGACGAATATGAGCTGAAAAAAAGTAAGTTCAGTAAAATCACTTTTCTTAAGTGTATTATACTATTATCTATAATACGTTCGTTAAAAATTAAAAAAATATAATGTATTCAGTTGCTACAAATACAAATACTACAAATACAATACAAATACTACAAATACGTCTAATAAGACTATTTGGAATTACTACATTAATTTGAAATGCTGTAAAAAATCATTAAAAAGGTTTCTTATAAATTGCAACGCTAATTTTTTTTTAAAATTCTTATTTGCAACTATATGCGTAGATTTAGGAAAATACTTTTTTATAAAAGCTTTGTAAATGCTTAAAAGTCAGACTCATGAGTTTTAATAATAAATTTAATTCTTAAAACTCTTTATTGAATGTTAACCTATTGTACTCGTAGATAAAAATCTTAAAATGCAAAATGTCGGCGTTTCTAATTAAAAATATTAATTTATTGACTTTTTTTTACATTTACAATTTAATTTGTAAACAGTGTATAAATACTTATTAGCTCAATATATATAGGTAAACATTAAGAGCATTTTTGAAATTCGGCATTTATAACCGGAAATTAATGGTAGGGAATTTTGAAAAATTAAACTACCGTTAAAATTTTTGTAATTACTGTGTATGTTAGTTATATTATAAAAGCACACCAATTCAAAGTTCCTAAGTTCCTAAGAATCTACACGATATTCTTAACATTCAACTTCAAGACTGCTCAGCTTGTTAAGCCTTATTATTTATGACCAAATAATTTTTAATCCGACCCTTACTTAATCTACATTTACTTCACTTGAAATCGGTATCCCGATTAATC
Source organism: Nephrocerus scutellatus (assembly GCA_947095585.1). Lineage (NCBI taxonomy): Eukaryota > Metazoa > Arthropoda > Insecta > Diptera > Pipunculidae > Nephrocerus > Nephrocerus scutellatus. The sequence continues at coordinate 53,660,578 of OX352765.1, read as the reverse complement.
TATACGTTTTACAAGGAGTTAAGTATTAGTGGCACGACAAATATGTTAATATGGTTTAATTAATTTTGAAAATTTGGCCAACATATAATACGCTTGTAGTCTAGGTCTCTTAATCAATAGTAATAAGTTTTTACTGATGTCACATCTTCAAAACAAAAATACGAGGTAATTTTATGGAGGGATTTCGGGCCACAAGGCTAATTTTATGTAAATTTTGAACTGTTCTCTACTCTTCTATATATTGGAATTAAACATCGCTGGCTCTAGTGTCGACTTTATAAATTCGTATTAACACACAATTTTGGTTAATACTCGAATCTTTAACTAAAATATAATATTTTCATTCAGAGATCTGAATAAAAAACAAAACAATTATTATTATAATTATATTAATATTATCGCATTACGGTATAAAGTATTTCAGATTCGCAATATTTACAGTATCACATTCACACAATAATACATAAGCAACTTACATCGCGAATTTGCATTAGGCACACAAATTAATATAAATTTTTGGTAATGAAGAATTTTTTTTGTGGATATATCTACCACGAATTACAGCTAACATGCAGGTGCACATGTAAATAGCTTGGCCGCGTAATTTGCAGCACTCATAGGATTACAATTATGACACAAGCAGCTAAATGACATGACGATATGTATCGATATAGAAATTTTTAAAAATTATTATTAACGCATTAACGCAATAGCCACAGTTAAATGGGTTTTCGGCGATAGTCACGCGGCAACTAACCGTCGAATAAAAACGGTTGTCATCTCTCACTGAAGAAAATAAAGAATGAAAGAGAGTGTATACGTGTGCAGAAGAGAACCCACATACACATTTACCATAAACTCAGTGCCAACTCCTTAACTCTCAGCTGTTGTGGACTCGTATAGTACTTGAAATGCAAGAAGTGGTAGCAGCATCGTTAGCAGATTAAACAATAACCATAGTAGTTCTCAGCTGGTGGCTTATGTGATTATTGTAATTATAATGTTTGATGAATTCTTTGTATGTATTACGTAATGGGGCTTGTACGTATTCTGCTAGTACAAAAACGTGGCAATTTTTAGCTCAAAATAATATTTTTGGGATATGGAACTGAATGTTTTTTATAACTTCGCTGTTATACGAATTTTATTGATGCCGATATAAACTGCCGAATTGCTATCTTTTAATTGCCGCCTCTCAATTCTACCGAATGGTTAAAATCACATTTTATAGTCTCAAGCTTTTATATTCAACTACCAAATTTTGAAACTAAGTATAAGCTTTCGACTATGTAGCATATAATACGTATCTTATTCGGTCATATTTAAAATCAAATAAATGCATACATAATCGTATATGTTTTACAACAAGAACTTCCTGCTGCGTTTATTTGTTCTGTATTGAGAAGTACTCATAATTGACCGGAGTTCGAGCAGCTAGACGTTTTTGAGACTACTTTTTCTAAGTATGCCATCGAACGGCCATTTATCAAAAACATTCTTTTATTTGAATTTTGAATGCATTATCTACCAACATGACTGAAGGGCAACTTTTATCCCTTTAACTGAGGTGGAATATAGCCATAGGCTACAGAAAGGGGTGAGCACATATTCTTTGTGCGAATACATATGTTTTTCTATAATGTGTTTCTTCTGCAAAACCAATTTGTTGGTCTGATACCTTATCGTAAACTGTTTCAACTTCCTGTAAATGTCTTTTCATAAATATTGCTTATGCATTTACAGTTTATTTCACTCTATACACTTTTTTAACATTAAAAATTTTTGTTACAAGGCTTGTTTTTGTAAGAAAAGTCAACGTTTAATAATGTTGTTGTTAAATAATGCTGGTTTAAAATGTATTATGTATTTAGTAACTTACAACTTCTTGTGTATAGAAAGATTGCATCTAAATGTTTCCTTTGAGTTAAATTGGATACATTTGGTGTAATAGCGACTAATATTATCCGTTATGGGCGCTAATGCTATTTCGCGTTACTTACAAAAATTTTAGGAGGTGAGGTAGTTAAAACAATAACACAAGTAAAAAACGAAATATTTAGGCAAGACATTTAATAATGCATACTCTAGTTTTGATATTTGATCATTAAATAAATTATAAATTAAAGACATATTTCGTAGACACATATAACACATGAACAAGGCAATAATTGTAATTGCCATCAACACGACATTAATTTGACATTAACTCTCTTAACCACATATTCTTTCACATATTCATATTCTTTGTATGTACAACTTTATTTGTAAAGTGGTTCTTATTGTCCTCCTAATAAGGGTCTCTCGGTTCGGTTTCTTGTATCGCCCCGCGCATGGAGCAGCAGTCCAGATAGGACCACATCAGAAACACATATATGTGTACTTTGCCGTCGGACGTCGTTGAAATGGATCCGAATAAATTTTGTTGGTTTTCACTAAGTCAAAGATATTGCATATGAAAACATTAAAAAATGGACAACAATTTATATACTCGCAGACAAAATATTTTTTTATAATTACCTTTGTATTTTGTAAATAACTAATCGTCTTATCAATTATTGTATTTATTATGTTTTTCAATAAGAAAAACTGATAAATTATTAGCCTAAAGAGGATTGCACAAGCTTCTCCAAGAAATAAGAAAAATGGGTAAAGACTGTATTACTATAAACAAAAGCAGTGATTTTTAAATTTTTGATATTAAGTTTGCGTGCCCGTGTGTTTGTCTGTTTGTTTGCCAAGGAATATTGCGATGAATTTTTTATCACACTTCACAAAGCCCGATTTAATGGAACTTTGCACACATGTGTATTTCCGGTGACAGCACTTTCTATTAAAATTTGGAGCACCTCGAGCCTCATCGAGTTAATTTTGAAAATTATGAAAATTTGAAAATTTTCTTCAAATTTTATAGATATGTGACAACACTTTTATAAAAATTTGGTAGTGATCTCAGGCCTTTGCCCATAAAAATGATTTGAAAATTAACCCGATTTTCTTAAAATGTTGTACACATGTGTGTCTCCGGCAAAACATTTTTTTTTTAAATTTGGAAGTGATCGGGCCCCAAGGCCGAGGCACATAATTTTTTTTTAAAAAACCAACCCGAATTAACTTAACTCTGATTAAAGACAACTGAAGAATTATATATTTACTATACTCTAGTTATGATAGGCAATATCTGCTTGCTTAATTCTGCAACACCTTAACATCAGTTATTATGAAATGATTGCACAAAATTTTTTTTCAGAAGTACTCTTATTTAGTCTCGAAATGTACACATGTATACTTTGCTCGCCGCTCATTATAATCTATACCGGGGCCTATGTACGGACAGCTGCGATAAGCGGTAATATGTGAAAATAAGCGACATCACTGTGTCAATATCACAAATTACATTTTCAATGTGACTGGACATGTTAAATGTAGGAACGATACGTCAGAGGTTTGCAAGTGTTGTCACAAAAACTCACAGTACTTCGCTTATCGCGGTCTGCCTGTATCTGTTTGCTATCCAAGACAGGCTAAGAAGTAATGCAAGAAAGCGTATAATTTTCTACTTACCAAAATTGATGTCTAGAGACGGCGGCGAAAGAAACAGCAAACTAAATTTTATATTACTGCAGAATTATCTGAAAGTGCATTCTTGGCGCATGAAAAAATTTGACGTACAGAACTTGTTCTTATCCTCTTTAACAGAAGTTACTTAAGCGGTGAAAAGTCGACCACCACGTAATATCGGATGTTAGCACAATTCAGACCTTCTGAGTAGACTCGCAACTAAGAAACAACAAATTTACTCATGCCACGTGCTGTGTGGCTGCTTGCGCAATGCAGTAGCTAAGCGCATGTTCATCTTTTAATGGGTGTAGTTATGCAATTGGTTTCAAAATAATGTGTAGTATTATCAGTAAATGGTTTTGATCCCATACATGGTGATCGTTGAGCACACCACAGACTTCAACAGTCAATAGATTTGAATACATTTTTGAATGCCCAGTGCAACAGAAATATGTATGCGTACACGCACAAATGAAATTTGTTTAAAAACTTGGTAAATTTACATTTATTATTTAAAAGATATAAACATTAAATGCTGTTCGTTGGAAAGCGTATCACTAGAGAACAGCTGGACCGATTTGGCTTTTGGCATTTTTATTTTAAAATGATCTTCATAGTTCGAGTAAGGAGAATAGCAAACACCTATGTTAAATTTCATGAGGTTTCTACGAAAAAAATTCTAGAAACTTTGAGTTTGTGAAAAAATCAATAAATATATCTATATTGTGCCGAACATGTGGTGTAAATATAGCTTTATTACGACCGTTTTTAACATTAGGAATCCAAATTTTCAAAAAATACCTCGACATCCCACAGCACCACTTTCAAAATAGAGACATATATTTAGGATCACCAACCAAATATATGGTGCAATATGGAGAAAAAAAGTCAAACTTAAAGGATCACGAAATGAATATATGATGCAAATATGGATTTAATACGTCCAGTGGTTTCGGCGTGATGACGTATTTTATGTCGGATGACGTCCCGATTTCAGCGCTACCTACCGCGTTCAAAATAAACATAAACTTATCAGAGCACTAAACGAACTTATGGTGTGAATATAGCTTCGATACGTCTAGTGTTTTATACGTAATAAGTTTATATATACACGCAGAATCACATTTTCAAAAATATCTCGACTACAGCGCCACCAACTGGGCTAAAAAAATAAAACATTCAAAAGCATCCGTCGAACATACGGTATGAATATGGCTTTAATATGTCCAGTGGCTTAGGCGTGATGCTATAAAAACGATATGTACCAATCCTCATTTTTGTAAATATCTCTACTTTAACGCCAGTGAAGTCATGGAAAGGGCTCTAGGGAATGTTGGCTCCTGGGCTACCAGTTGTGGACTGGGACTTAACCCTAGGAAAACTGAAATGGTACTCTTCACCACTAAGTCAAAAATACCAGATTTTGCCCTCCAAAAGCTTAATGGCCAGAGACTTACACTTAACTCAGAGGCTAAGTATCTCGTCGTGATCCTCGATAGTAAACTCAGCTGGAAGTCAAACATAGAATTTAGGGTTAGGAAAGCATGTATTGCCTTATACGCCTGTAACAAAACTATCGGTCGAAAATGGGGCCTGCAGGCGAGGATGACACTTTGACTGTACACAGCGGTGATACGACCTATTCCTACCTATGGTGCGCTGGTCTGGTGGCCGGCGATCAACAAAAAGTACAATGTCACCAAGCTAGGTAGTTTACAAAGATCAGCAACTGTTGGGATAACTGGGGCACTACTGTCTTGCCCTACGGTGCTCTCAATATAATTTTACGGTGGTTTGTGGGCACTGCAATTAACTACATTTGCTAACAAAGGATATGATACCATCCTTAACTGCCTACTGCATTCCTAAATTGAACTTGAGTCCCAGTTTTGTCCTTAAGTTACAACTAGAGAAAGTTGGAAGAACGAAGGAGTTTTGGGGCTTTTTGATGTGACTCTATTCACCAAGAGTGAGTAATGGAGTCGGCGCTGGAGTCTTCTCAAAAAAGAGATAGGCATATCGGATTACCAAACGAACATATAGTGTGAATACTTCGATACACCCATACAAATTTTATAAAAAAAAGTACCCGATTTTCTTCAAATTTTATACGCATGCATATCTCCGATTGACAACACTTTTTGTAAAAATTTGGAAGTGATCGGGCTTCGGGGTCGGGTGCCCCATACAAATTTTATAAAAAATTCTTCAAATTTAATACACATGTGTATGTCAGATGGACAACACTTTTTTTAAAAATTTGATAGTGATTTGAAGTGAACGGGCCCTTCGAACCGAGGGGTGCCCATATAAATCCTTTTGAAAATAAGCCTGATTTTCTTCAAATTGTAAACACATGTGTATCTTCGATTGGCAAAAATTTTTGTAAAGTTTTTCGAGTGAACGGGTGCTGAGGACCGAAGGGTGCTCTTAAAAAAAATTAAAAAAAAAAACAACCCATAAAAATTAAAATTTTTCATCTAAATTCTCTAATCGCAGAAATTGATATGGGAGCCCCTCGATCCTGGGCCATTTTTTTTTTTTTTTTATTGTAGGAGAAAATCATCGAAACAGACATTTGACATCAGATGTTAAAATTGAAAAAGCTCAGATCATTTTATTCTGAACACTTAGAGCACGCTCATACTCTGAGCAAATAAGAAACACGAACATTTATCTTGAGAACTCTTTGACTGCTCTGAACTAATTTATGAAAACGCCAAATGACAGAATATTGTGAAAACTTGTTGTTCTATCTGTAAGTTGATATCGACAACAAAAAAAAACGACATCAATAAAAATACAATTCAGTAAATAAAAATGTAAGTTGAAGTAAGCATAAAACATGTATGTCTCGTTTCATTTGCTGGGTTCATTTGTGCGTGAGCTAAGATTTCTCTCTCTCTCGCCACCACCAAAACCATGCAGCGCAGCCGACTGCGCAGCACACACCGCACAAAGTCCATAAAGGGCGACGAATATCTGATGCCAGTATAGATATTTAAAAAATCTTGAAAAAAATCGGGTAAATTTTTTAAAATTTTTGTTTGGGAGCCCCCCGACCCCGCAGCCCGAGGGGCCTCAAAATTTAATAAAAAGTGTTGTCTCCGGAAATACACATGTGTGCCAAATTTCAATAAAATCGGGCTGTAGGAAGTGGGTTAAAAATTGATCGCAAGAATCCACCACAAATCCACAAACAAACCCACAAACACACGGGCAAGTGAAGTTAATATAGAGAATTTAAAAATTAGCCCGATTTCTTTAAATTTTAAGCACATGTGTATCTCCGATGGACAAAACTCCAGTGACAAAAGTTTTTGTAGAAATGTTAAGGTAAAGGGGCTCTTATATTATTATTTTTTTCAAATTAACCCGGTTCAAACTTTGCACACATACAAAATGTACATGAAAATTTTTAGTTCTGGGTGTTTTTTTTTTTATAAATTAATTAGCATAAAATAAAATTGATAATACTATAAAACTACGTGTATGTGTATTAACTGTAATATCTACTATGTTTGCAAGAACTAAAGATCCTTACATGAAGTTAAAACATTGTCAATTTATTGTTCTCGATATTTGTAACGGGTGTTTTTTTAAGAGGTTGCCGATTTTTTTTTTGGATAAAACACATATAAAATTATGAAATGACCAAAATTTTTTTTTATTTGGTAGATAATTTTTTGGCATTTAACATTTAAACACAATTTCTGGCATATAGCTACCACGACTATTTTTCACAAATGTCATTCTGGAGGTCCAATTTTCCAGCACTTTTTCAAGCATTTGAGGGCGTATGTCAGCAATGACACGTTGAATATTGGTTTCCAAAGCGTCAATCGATTGAGGTTTATCCACATAAACCAATGACTTCACGTATCCCCACAAAAAGTAATAGAGTGGCGTCAAATCGCACGAACGCGGAGGCCAATTCACCGGACCATTTCTCGAAATAATGTTGTCGTTGAAAGTTTCTTTCAATAAGTCGATTGTTTCACGTGCTGTATGGCAAGTGGCACCATCTTGTTGAAACCACATTTCATCCATATCCATATCTTCAAGATTTGACAACAAAAACTCATTTAACATGGTTCTGTATCGATTTCCATTCACGGTAACGCGTCGTCCTTCCTCATTTTTAAAGAAATATGGACCGATGATCCCACCAGCCCATAGACCGCACCAAACAGTACATTTATCAGGATGCATTGGTAATTCTTGAACGGCGTGTGGATTATCTTTGCTCCAAATGCGACAATTTTGTTTGTTGACGTATCCATTTAACAAAAAATGCGCCTCATCACTGAAGAGAATTTTACGGTAAAAAAATGGATCTTCGTTCAATTGATTTAACGACCAATCACTGAATTCACGGCGCAAACGATGGTCGTGTGGCTTTAATTCTTGCACCAATTGAATTTTGTATGGCACCAAACCCAAATCTTTACGTAAAATTTTCCATAAAGTCGATGGACAAAGTCCAATTTGCTGAGCACGACGACGAATCGATAAATTGTCGTTTTCTTCGACACTGGCCTCAACGACAGCAATATTTTCTTCTGTACGAACTCTTCTCATTCTTGTCGGTGGCTTGGCATCCAAAAGAGTGAATGTAGACCGAAATTTGGTAATTACGTTCTTTATGGTGGTCTCTGACGGACGATTATGTGCACCATAAAATTCACGAAGTGCTCTATAAACATTTTTAATTGAACACTGATTTTGAAAATAAATTTCCACGATTTGAAAACGTTGTTCTGGAGTTAACCTATTTATAATGATTTGCCAAACAATACTGAGTAGAAATGCTGTCAAAACAACTGTCATAAAATAAAACGACATCTATCGGAAAAACAAACCTCCTAAAAAAACACCCTTTATATGATATTTCTATGTTCGAATTTCATAGAACACCAAAAGTATCACGGTCCCGCCTTTTTCGGACGTACATTTAAATTCAGAGATTCGTTCTTCAGCCGTACAACACTTATGTGGAATACTCTGCCAAGCTCTGTTTTTCCACATCACTATGATCCACAGGCATTTAAAACACAAGCTCATAGACATCTCTTTTTCTCCTCTTCTTCCACGACCACACAAGCCGTGCATTATAAAGGTGCGAACAATATTACGCGTGCGAAAATTATACGGAAAGCTTCGCCATTAAGATACGGCATTAAATTGTATGTCCCTTCTATTTATGTGCAAAAATATTCATGCACAACACAATTGGTCGCGAATCGCTAGGACCGCAATGGTCGCGCGATAATATTATTATTATTAATTTATTGTTCTAACAGTTGTTATAAAACATTCAATAGTGATCTAATAACTAATATAAAGCGGCACTTATGTATCTACTTGTTCAAATCTTCCTATTAGTATGCTGCTGTTGCCAGTACCAGGATATTATGACTTATAATGTTGTAGCCATTAAAAAATTGCGATTTGATTACGTCAGCAATAAAAGTTGTAGCATCAGAATAAATAACAATGAAAACAAAAGTGTCAACTATTTTCTCGATATTATGGACTGTTGTTGGCAGTTATTGATGACGCACCGGTTTCTCTTTAGCAAATGTACGTACCATAATAGAGTTTTTTAGCATAATTTTCTGCATGGATTTTGATTGTGGAGTAGCAGTCTTTGAATGTATTTCTGTTAATATTGTTACGAAATCCAGGCTTTCGAGTTCGTAAAGGATTTTGCAAATAAAACACAAGACAAATTTATTAATTTATAAATTACAACTTAAATAAACGAACAGTAAAAATAATTCAAGTTTACAATTTATATTGGTGATTAAATTTCTAAGTACACATAAACACTTATTACAACAATACTTGTACTTCACTACTATTTCTGCAAGAGTTTTTCAACTGCAATCGTTGAATTCCAAATAAGAACTAACTTACTTTGGCCTAACGCCTCTATTTATACTCAATCAAAAGCTTTCAGAAACTTCAAATCTTATAGACAGAAATATCGAGAAAAGACCAGAAAATTGTATGCATTAGGTACATTGCGATTTATCTTAGGATTCGAATTCTATTACCTATAAGCGCTAATAACTAATTTTCTTATCAATATTTTTGCTTTGCAAATAGATGCACAAGATTCTTTCGTATATTTCAGGTATTATAAAAGTATAAAAGTATATAGTCATAAGGTAAAGTCGTAAAGTAATTGCAAGCAAAAAAAACGTGTTTTAAATCATATGGATGTAAGTCACAACCGAACGTTATTTACACTACATCTTAGGCTGTATAGTTGTAAATAGTGTTGGCAGGTCTCTTGTGCTTGAATAGTAAGTTTATACCGTCGCTGATGACGGGAGCGAGAAGCTGTGTTTAGTTTACGTTCTATTTAATTCTTAATCATTATTATCATCACATCAACGACAAAATGTAGTTTATGCGACTAAAGCGTTGATTTATATAAATTTAAGTAGATTAAAAAAGAGCCTAAAAAAATTTAAATTTTTCTGTTAAATTCTCTAATCGGAGTAAACCCTGTATAAAATTTGAAGAAAGTCGAGTTCATTTTTAACAAAATTTGTATGGGAGCCCCGACCCCGAAATTCAAAATTTTTACATAAAGTGTTGTCCATCGGAGATAAGCATGTGTATAAAATTTGAAGAAAATCATGAAAGATACAGATGTGTGCAAAATTTGAATAAAATCGGGCTTTAGAAAGTGGATTAAAATTTGGTCACAAAATTTGTTCCGCCAGCCAGCCAACAGGTGAATAGAGAATTTAAAAATGTGACTCGCTTGGTTCGCACATCTTGAGTCTCACATGTGAAATTGTACGTTCTTAACAGACACAAATAGTTATTTGTCTTTCTTGTTGTTATACGATCCTGCGGCAATCATTTAGTTTCGGCAGTAACTTATGCACATAACATCCAGTAGGATAAGTGTATAGTTACAATGTGACAGTGAGTTATAAAGATAACGTTTAAATAAGATAATATAAATTTAAATCAAAGATTATATTTAAATATACGCACAATTATACTGATATAGTACAATAATAAATATTCATATTTGGTATCTAAACTAAAGACTTAAGAAACAAACTCAAAATCACAATCTGTGAGTTATTCAGTTCAGAGTTATATGTATATTAATTCTGAGATCCCAAAGTTTACTTATTTATTATTTATAATTTTGGATTTTAAAATTTTTCACGCTTTTCAACTATTTTGTTGCGCTTAACGGAAGCAGAAGTAAATTGCTAGATAAATAAACTGAGAATACTTTAAAAATATTGTTATGAAAAGTAGTTAGTAGTAGATGTCGCCATAGTTTATAAAAGGAATCATGCGTTTCCCGGTCGATAATGTTATAATATATTAAATCCTATTGTTTCCAGGAGCTTAAAGAAGAGCTTGGAAGGCGAGGTCTAAGCACCGCTGGAAATATATATATCGATTGCAACAAGTTGTTAAAGCAGAAAAACAGCAGGCTGGTGAAGCGTTTTCAATTGAGACGAAGTTAGTAGTGCGAAAATCGGACACTTCAGGAGATAAGAAAGGACCAAACATGGAAGCGATGTTAAATGCTTTAATGCAACAAATGCAGGGGAAAAGTGAACAATCACAGCAACAGAATCAAGAAATAAAACAGGAGAGTAAACAAATGAACCTAGAATTGAGCTCCAAACTAAACGAAAAGTTCGACCAGAAAAATCAAGCCAAAAGCCGAAGAAATAATTGGATCCGCAGTTAAATTTCTAACTGACCGTTTCGTGTGAACAGCAAATTCAACAATCGCATAAACAAAGCCAAGAACAAGCAGAAATTGAACTCCAAATTCGAACAACAAAATCAGAAGCTGGTAAACTAAGAGTCTAAGTCTCACACACAGGAGCTAAGCAAAATACAGCTCCAGATGAAGAAACAACAGCGAGGAGAACGGCTTCAAAAATTAGAATGGGAAATAACTAAGCTCGCACGGCAAGCATATTGTGGAGTTCCAGCTGGTATCTTGGACGGACTGGCAGTGGATGCATTCATCAATGCTATCCGAGACGACGAATTAAAGTTTCATTTTAAGACAACATCGAGAGGAAAAACAATGAATCAAGTATTGGCATCGGCTTTGGAGTATCAAGCAGCTAAAGCCAGTGTGTCTTCGGATTTTGTTGGGCAAGTTGGAAACAGGGGACGTTGCACAAATAAAAGCTCTGATTGATTGAGGAGATCCAAAAATCAACCACTGGTCGCTTTCAAAACGACAGAAATAGCAGATTCTTCATTAAGATGTTTTAGTTGTCAGAAACCTGGACATTTCCTTCGGAATTTCACTGGAAAAATGATGAGACAGCCTGTGAATGGTGTCAATAATCTTGAAAGATTACGGCGGATAGATGCACAACTTTTGAATAATGTGAAGCGATCGTCTTGTACCAGCTTTGCAAGTTGAAAAAGACAGAGGAATCATTATGTACTGGTCAAAAATGTAGTCAAACCGGCTTATTCGTTTAGTTTATTTTTAGAATGACTGATTACATGATTACATGAGTTTGGTTAGTTGTAAATAAGGGAAGTTGCCACAATTTTCTGGATATTTCTGTCTATAAGATTGGAAGTTTCTGGAAAACTTTTCAATGAGTATAATAAATAGTTCATTCATTGTATAGAATTCAATCAGACAAATTTAAAAAATGATGATGTGGCCACCATACGACTTTCCTTTACTGACGAGCCGGAAAAAAAAAATCTTTGCATTTTCTCATAGTAGTTTACTACTACGAGTACCACTTCCGTTTGGCCGATTTCCGCCAAAATCAACTGGGCCCTCCCAATTTATGTAAAAAGCTTAAATATGAATTTTTGTCTTAATCAATTCAGCCGTCTGGGCTGTAAAGTGGACACAGAGCCACAGACACACAGACAGACAGAGATTTTTTTTTTGCTTTTTCTGACTCAGGAGATACGGTAATGGGTAAATCTGCAAAAATCCCGAGTTCGAAAATGTTCATGATTACTATACTTACTTTTACTACTAGTAAAAGAAAGTAAAAGTTCTCGCAAAGATACTGCAAAATTAAGGAGATTGAGAATACTTAAAAGAATTATAGTGAAATACAAGTATTGTTGTAATAAGCGTTTTTGTGTACAAATATATTTATTTGTGTAAATATATTATATATATACAAATATATTTATTTGTGTAAATATATTTGTGTACCAACATAAATTGTGAACTTGTATTATTTTTTTTACTGTTTGATTTTTTAAGTTTTTATTTGTTGATTAATAAACTTGTGTTGTATTTTATTTGGAAAATCATTTACGAACTCGAAAGTCTAAATTTCGTAACAATATAAAGCATTCGTGCTTTGATTTAACTTAACTTTAAACTTTCATACGAGAATAATGCAAATGTTTTTGAAATTAAAAGTCGTGTGCAAATAACTTAAACGTCGATAATTGTCTTTTAGTTCTGAAGGTAATTTGTATAAACTCACATATACATAAATAACGCATAACTTATTAATAGTTTTCATGTTTGCCTAATAACAGTTCACAGCATAATACCTGTGGCCGTTGTAAGACTAAATAAATATTTTTTTTATATTGTACACAGAATAAAAAAATTCATAACAAACCGCTTTCACATAAATAAATTTGCATTTGAGGTACATGCACACATGGTGATAACTATTAGATTGCGTGTGTTAGTTTAATAAACAATTTAGTAATTAAATGTGCTGTTACTTAACATCGCATCTAAACTAAATTTAAATATCTTTGAAAAACAATTTTAAAGAAGTTTTTATTTATGTTATATGTAAGAAAAAAAATTAATGTTTTCGTGACTACTACTGCAGCGTGTACTAAGCTGAACTGACAGCGATTGAGGAGGCACTGACTCTGTTGAAGCATTATGTTATACTCGTATCTACAATTGTAATTATAGTTTATGAGGCTAGTTAGGCGGAGTTAGTTTTATTGAAGTTAATGGTGGCGTTGGGCTACCACTTTTCTCTCAACGAGATGAGTAAGCATTTCAACATCGATGTAGCCATCGATGTAGCCACTCAAACATTGAGCGGATGAGTTCGCTAGACAAAGTACGAATCGTGAACTGATACCGAAAAGGGCATGTGTGGTAAGGCGCTAATAATAATATTTGGCGCAACAGATCGTTGTGGTCCAAGGTTTAAGTTTTAGTTTTCGTGACCATTCATGTTGTGGGTGTTATATTTTTGTAGACAAATGAAGGGAGTTTCAAAATAAAGTCGTATCAAAATTGAGAATCCCCTGCTCAGACGTCCAACGCACTTATCACAAGAGCCACGGCGCCTACGTGGTAAGGCCTATTACGATGCTTAAATTGGCGCTTCGTAAAAAGGCGGAAGTATCGGCAACTAGGTCCACACGAATCATAGCAAGACAAGTTTAGTCAAAGCTGGACTTGAGGCGCTCTAGTGCATTGATAACCGTGCAGAGTTTGGAGCTGCACAGGACCGGAGCTGTTACAGGACACTGGCTGCCTACAGCCTACCTGCACGAATGCTGGGTGTAGATTTTACTGACTAGAAACTGTAAGGACGTGGAGGAGCAGACTTCAATTTATAATTGGTAATTGGGGATGTAAACAACGGTAGGTAAGTTACTGTATCGAAACGTACAAATTACATCAAATTTAGAGATATTGCGACCACCATGGGTGAAGAACTTGATGGTTGATGTTTTAAAGCAATTGCAATTACACCCGGCTTATGATGGTATAATTTTGAAATTTTTTTTATTAGTAGTGGTAGTCATTTTAAGCCAATTCAATTTTTAGACTGAATTGCAACTATCCATATAGTGAGCTGAGAAGCTTCGCTTTATTATCTTATTGTAATAAATATATTACTGTTGAGTTAAACTATTACTGGACATTTTACAATGATAGACTTTTATTTTTGAGTAATCAATATTGATAAAATGATGTTATTTGTTTTCGTCATTAAATTTTTTTTCATACGTTGTTATCATTCACCTATTAACAATTACATTTTTATAGTTGTGATGTAATGTATGCTGGACCTGGGGAGGTGATATCATTCTATTACTAACAAAAATCATACCTATACAAATATATTATTATTCTTTGAAGCATGGATTAATTATTAAATTGTTGTAAAGCCCTGAAAAAGAAATACTGCACATAGCTCACAAAATTTGAAGAAAATTAAAAAAGTTACTTCTAAATTTTAATAGAAAGTATTGTCACCGAAAATGTGGGTTAAAAATTGATCACAAGATTACACCGGCCAGCCACCGACAACCGGGCACGCGAAGTTATTGAAGTTGTTGTAGAGAATATAAAAAAAAAACATAAGTAAAAATTAAAACTTTTTACTGTAAATTACTTTACTATAAATTCTCTAATCGGAGATTTGATTTTGTGGTGAAAATCCACCGCGAAATGGGGAAAACATAGCAGCATACAGCGCACGTTTGGTACGACGTGCACACGACGACGTACGAATTACTACTAAAATTCTTTCTTTTGAATTTGAGTTAAGTTGTTAAGAAATGTTAAGAGGTGAGATGAGTGAAATTCAAGCAACAATTCAAGAAGAAGTGAAATCTTTCGAGTTGAACATGACAGGAAAGGTGAAGGGTCTTGAAGGAAAAATTAAAGAGTTTAAGACCCGATTGGATAGTCGTACCCAGTTCGTCAGGGAAAACACTCAACCGAGCAGTACCAGAGGCATTCCAGAATCTTCTAGTAACTAGAAGGGAATTTTGAAATTTTGAAGGAATAGTGGAGCCAACCAATTTCAACAAGAACGGATTGCTATGCGGAAGAACTCTAGTAAAACTCCAGCCCAAGATACCAGTGAGAATAATGAACGTTAGCCGAAGGTAATAAGAGAAGGAACGGTCATTGGCAAAATTCAGGGAGTAAGCTGCATCACAAACTGCCAGCCTGTAAAAACAAAGAATACGCCACTACATCTGGAAAGGAAACAGGTAATTCGTACGCTGTGTCAACATCTTCCAGCAGCACAGCAACAAGCAGCAGAAAAAGCGCTAGAGCAATTTGCCGACGTGTATGCTGTCAGCGACAACGACATGGATAAAACCAATATAGTGCGACACCGAATCGATACAGGAAATGCTACTCCAATTTGACAGGCATACTTATTCAGAACAGAGCATCGAAAAGGAATGCTGCACAATAATGCCGATTGGTTATCCAGAAGGCCTTGTTTACCCCAATTCAAACACTACACAAGGCAAGAAAACTAGAAGTGCTCTGAACTATTTGCACAAATAAGACTACAAGTTGAAGATCGCTGGACAAAAGAGCAGCTTAGTGAGGAGCAAGTGCGCGATGATTCGATTGCTCCAATACGAGTATTTCAATGGATGGAGCAAGGAGAACGACCGGAGTGGCACGAGATTGCAACAGCAAGTCCTCCAGTTAAAAGTTACTGGGCTCAATGGCAGTCATTGAGATTGGAAGATGGACTATTGGCAAGGTAACGGGAATCGGCTGTCATTGTGCTACCAACGCGAACCGAGTCAAAGAAGTCCTGCAAGAACTACATAGTGGTACATCAGAAACACATTTGGGCGTTAACAAAACGCTAGATAACGCAAGGAATCGCTTCTCTTAGGTAAATTGCCGTAGAGATGTGGAAGACTGCTGTCGAACATGTGACATGTGCGTAGCAAGCAAAGGACCGCCACAAAAAACTAGAGGAAAAATGCAAAAGTACATTTGAGCGGTGGGAATGAACATAGCTGGTCCATTCTTAGAAACTATATATCGTGTGCATTGATTATTTCAGTAAATGGGCAGAAAGAAATCAGGAAGCTAGCACGGTGGCTATGGCCTTCGTGGACAATTGTATATGCAGATTTGGAGTACCACTGGAATTACACTTCGATCAAGGGCGGAATTTTGAATCGCTATTCTTTCAAGAGCTGGCAAGTACTCAACATCAAGAAAGCGAGGACTACTCTGCTACAGCCGCAGTCAGACGGAGTGGTCGAAAGGTTCAACAGAACGCTGGAAGAGCATCTGCTAAAGAAGTTAATGCCAACCAAGATGAATGTGATCGTTGTTTACCGTTTTTTATGATGGGTTATCGTAGCGCTGTCCAAAACACGACTCTCCTCACTTCAGCAATGATTGTATTTGGCAAAGGACTTCGTCTACCATGCGACATTAAAATTGGATCACCACCAGTAGAGCCGACAACAAAGGAGAGCTACGTTAGTGATCTAAGACAGAGGATGATCGCTATTCATGCTGCAGTAAGGAGCAACAGAGTGGATGCCAGCAACCGGATAAAAACAAGATATGACCTGCGTGCAAGCTGTGGAGGATTTCAGGAAGGAGATTTGGTATGACCTACAATCCCATGAGAAGAAAATGTAAATCTGCAAAACTACAGCAAAGTTGGGAATGCCCTTACAAGATCATTAAGAGAAATAATGATGTAGTATATCGGATCCAACGAAGCCCCAGATGTAAAATGAAAGTTGCTCACATTGATAGATTGGCAAAGTACAACATCAGAAGTAGTGCTGAATCTGTTCGGGACGAATAGAATTAAGTAATGTTATGAAAAGTAGTTAGTAGCGCAGATAATGGGATTCGAATCTTTAGATAAATCGCAATGTACATTCTGCATACAAAAAATAGGCACTGAATTAGAACTAAACACTTTTAAATAGCATACTTTTAGGCTGTAAGATTTATTAGATTATTTGAAATTTGAAATGTAACCACCTGCAAGTTTAAATCATTATGCACTGGTCAAAAATGTAGTCAAACCGGCTTGTGCGGTTTGCCCGGTTTGTGTGTAGGAACATGATTGAACATGTAGTTTATTTATGAGTATCGTTAGTTGTAAATAAGGGAATAAGGCCACAAATTTTTGGTCTTTTCTGGATATTTCTGTCTATAAGATTGGAAGTTTCTGGAAACTTTTCAATGAGTATAAAAGGTGGCGTTCGCTACATAGGATTCATTAGTTATTTGTTATTGAACCAGTCAAGTTGAAAAAGTTCTTGGAAAGAAATAAAGAAAGAAATTAATTGTGAAATACAAGTGTTGTTGTTATAAGTTTTTGTGTAGATTTAAAGTTATCACCAATATAAATTGTGTTTTATTTGCAAAATTCTTTACAAGCTCGAGTACCTAAATTTCGTAACAATATATTAACATGTCCATAAATGTATACCATTATATAGAAAATTAATTTTTATCCTACGGCAAAAACAAGATTTATTACGTAAAATAAAATAAAAGTCCATATTGAAATGACCCGCGCAGTTCATTGTTAGATTCGACGTTTCGACATTTCGATAATGTGATATTAATAAACTTTTTAAATTGTATAATGATAAGTTATAAAAGTCGACTTGCGAGTTTTATAGTAAAAAAACATAATCAGACCAGATCAGTGACACCAGAAAATGGCATTGTCATTGAATTGTCATAAATTTATATGAAAAATATCAAAAAAATTGAGTAACGGGAAGGTTATAAAAATCGACTTGCAAGATTTAAAGAACGGGAAAAGTGAAGTAAAAAAAAACAACCAATAAAAAAACGACCCATAAAAATTTAAATTTTTCATGTAAATTCTCTAATAGAGGATACATAAGCGTGCAAAATTTGAACAGGATTAATTCGGAAAAAATTAATATTAGAGCCCCCATCACTTCAAAAATTTTTCGAAAACTATTCTCACCGGAGATACACATGTGTAAAAAAAATTTGTATTGGGAAAAAAATTCAAATCAAAAACTCAAAAATGTTTACAAAAAGTTTGGTCTATCGGAGATGACAGCTTGTATAAAATTTGAAAAAATTCGGGTTTTTAAAAAATTTGTTAGGGGCCCCATGACCCTGGGGTCTCCAAAATTTGTACAAAATGTGTTGTCCATCGGAGATACACATGTGTATAAAATTTGAAGAAAATCGGGTTCATTTTTTTAAAAAATGTTTATGGGGTTCCACGACCCTGGAGCTCGGAGTCTCCAAAATTTTACAAAAAGTGTTGTACACCGCAGATACACATGTGTATAAAATTTAAAGAAAATCGGATTAATTTAAAAAAAAAATTATATGGACACCCTTCCTTCGGCCCTGAGGCCGAGTGGCACCAAATTTTATTAGAAAGTACTGTCACCGGAAATATACATGTGTGCAAAATTTTAATAATATCGTGTGGGATAAAAATTGTTCAGAAAATCTGACCAGCTAGCCAGCCAGCCACGGGCACGAAAAGTTAATACATATAATAATAATATTTGGCGCGACAGACCATTGCGGTCCAAGGCCTAACTTCTCGCGACCATTTGTGCTGCACATGTTAATTTTTGGACACAAATGGAAGGGACCTACAATTTAAGGCCGGATCCGAACGGCGAATTGAGAAGCTTTCCGTGACAAGTTAAGTTTTTACTCTTGGAACGTTTGTCACCCATTCGCGAGAGGTGGGACACCGTGGTGTTACTGGGATTCAAACCACGAACCTCCTGCTCAGTAGCCATGTGCATTTCCACTGAGCCACGGCGCTCACGTATTTAAATATTATCTATGCCTAAATGAACACAACAAAAATGAGAAAAAATTTGTACAACATAAATATGGCATTTCAGTAAAATATAAAATGATTTTTTATAATTTACAGCTTCAAAAATCTAAATACTTAATGTTGTGCTACTTAAATTATGCTCTCTTTTTTCTTTCTTTGAGAACTAAGAGAACAACCTTCAGCATTCAGTGAGCGAACGACGCAAACAGAACGGATTTGTGTAAAATTTGAATAATCGATGTGATTTAAATTTATATAATTAGTGTTCATAGATGTCGTTAGGAGGAACTTTTCAAAAACACAAACCTTTTCATTAACACTATTCGTTCAATAATTGTACGCCTTATTTTGCTATTAAAAAAATGTCGCTTGATTCTACACAAGGTTTTTACTTCAAATCAACCCCTATTGACGCATGAGACTATATGAATATACATAGAAGTTACTATGTATTCTATTGTTACGAAATTCGGTTTCGTAAAGGACTTTGAAAACACAATACAACACAAGTTTATTAATTTACAAATAATAACTTTAATACAATAATACAATAATACAATAATAATACAAGTTCACAATTTATACTGGTGATAACTTTAAATTACACAAAAACACTTATTACTTGTACTTTACAATGATTCTCTTAGGTAGTAGCTTAATCACTTTACAAGAACTTTTACAACTTCACGGGTTAAATTCCAATTAACTAATTATAAAAGACTTATGTCTTCTACAGAAGTATTTTAAATGGAATAAATGAAAAATGAACTTAAATAAAACAATGTATGTATATAACATTTAATAGAACTGGACTAGTGATAAGTCGTATCACCTAAAAGTATGCTATCTTAATTCTAATTTTAGAGCTTATTTTTGGACGAGCCTGTACATTGCGATTTATCTATGATTTGAACCCCATTATCTGTGATACTAACTACTTTTCGTAGACTAAAGGTCTATTCTTTTATTCAACCCGAGCGATTATAGTTACCTGGAATACACCAAGCGAATGTTGCACGGCGTAAAAGTATTCGGTGTGTATATTGGGTTACTTTACTCGCTCTTACTGTGCCTTACACTGATATTCACTTCAGAGTAAAAAATAGGAAACTTTGTATACATCGTGTCGTGCTCGGTTCACAATAAAAAACACTAAGTACAGAGTAAAATTACCCCGGGTGAATAAAAGAACACAGTGTAAATTTTTGACGTACACTGCTCGCTCGGGTTGTATAAATGAATAGACCCTAAGAGTATGTTAAAAATGTTAACTGCGCACTGCACAATATAGTTAAAAACCCTTAAAGCCGGAATATGTTCTTACAAGGCTGAATTTTTTTCTCCCTTTCAGGATTTTACCGCATTTGACAATGTTTCAAATTCAACATCCATTTGATCCAGTGGAGCTAAGAAGATATGTGACTATGTATTTTTGTACATCTATATGTTGTTAAAATAAATTACTGTAATAATGTTATTAAAAGTCTTAGTAGTAGGCGTAGAACATGTTTTAAAATGCAATTTCAATATTTCCTACATACTTATGTAAATATTCATCGTTCATTCATAGCCGAATGTATTTTGACAGCTGGCAAACGGGTTGTACACTAAGCAAAAAATTTTCATTTGCGTCGTTGGATGTTTCGCATTAAAGGGTGCAATTTCAACTAAATAATTTTGCGTGGATATTTTTTCGAGAAAAGTTAAAATTAAAAATAGTAAAATTATTTAAATGTGGCACATTGTTAGTTCGATTTCAAACATAAGCCTGTTGCGTTCTCCTTCCAAATTTAGAGGTTTGTAATAAGTATCGCATCGCTAATTTAACCCTCCGTCGGGCGCAATGTGCCTGACAGGCACGTATATTCATCATAAGCAATTAAACAACTCAATTCTTATGCTCTGTGACCTTTGTTAGGATGTGCAAAAATATAATTTATGAAATTGGCAAAAATTTTGAGCAGTGAAGACGCGTCTCGTTAATGTGCAATTTTAGAAGACCAAGGCGCAATGAGCCTAAGCGTTAGCTTAAAACTTGACACCAGGTGGTCGGGTAAGCAACTGGTATGACGCATCACAAACAACGCGTAGTATGACACCAGTGTCTGGAGGGACGGAGCCCGGAGCACCATTGTGCTGTGCCTGTCAGGCCTATTGCGCCCAACAGAGGGCTAAATTTCAAAAGTTGCTACCATCTCAGGCACCGCACTGGTTTAATAATAATATTTGGCGTAACAAACCCTTGTTGCGCTTTGTCTAGTTTCTTACGTCATTTATTGTTGTGCGTGTTATATTTGTGCCCACAAAATGAAGAGGCCTACAATTTGAAGCTAAGAAGCGAAGTTGAACCTCCCGCTTAGTAGTCCAACGCACTTACCACTTGAGCGACTGAGCCTGCAACTACTCGGTTCGCGCGTCACTTAAATTGTAAACAAATTGTTAAGTTAGGACCAATCTCCTCTCAAACTACAAACTTAATTTCAGGCGTTCCTTTTTGTGGATGACTTCGCAAAAACAGAGACTCTTCAAATTGAAATGGAAGAAGACTTATGTCTTCAAGTATTTAAAATGAAATAAACTAAAAATGAACTTAAATAAAACAACGTATATAACCTTTAATAGAACTGGAATGGTGATGCATTTTCATTATCTTAATGTTAATAATCAGACAGTCAAGAAATCTTCTGAAGTCAATTATCTTGGGTTGCATATTGATAGTTGTCTAAGTTTGTCATATAACGTAGAGAAAAAATGAATTTGCGATTAGCTCTAATAATAAATGTCTTGACATCCAAATTTTTAGAGACATCTATAAAGAAGGAATTGTACTATTCCTTTAATCATGCTAATCTTTTAAACTTAATCCCTATTTGGGGATCTACGAATAAACTCAAGGATGTTCAAATAAATCAGATTAAAGCACTAAAAGCACTTTTCCAATTACCTCCAAGATATCGAACTAAACTTGTATGTTCGAATGAAATATTACCTGCCACAAAATTGGTTGAATTTAATTCCTTAATGATCATCTACAAAATAAAACACAATATGATTAGATGATCAATTTTTTTTATTTTAATTTTCAAATTACTATGAGACATACTAGGCATGACCTTCGTGTACCGACATTTGTTAACAAAGTATCTACATAGAGTATATTTTATGAAAGACTTAAACTTTATAATTTGATTTGTACTATTTATTTATCAACATTACTCACTTGAATCTGCTGTACTGAATGACCATAATGTTATTATTATATTAATATACAATATAGTGTTGAACAACTGATAAAGAATAATAAGTTTAACAGGCATATTTAATATTTATAATAATATGTATTATAATATATAATATAATTCCTAATAAATATAAGTATATGTATATAGGAGTTATTGTTAGTATTATAGTGAATTTTAACCATCCTAAAAATTAATCTATTGAACTAAAAATTTCAAATTATATTCAAAATTGTAAAACTTTTATTTGAAATAAATAAAACATGTAATAAAAAAACGTTTTTAATTTAAAAACTCGCGTTGAATAAATTTTTAATTTTTTTTGCGATTTGTTTTATTTTTAAATTCTCTATATTAACTTCGCGTGCCCGTGACTGGCTGGCTGGTGGGCAGAATCTTGCGATCGGGGCCCGGGGTAAGAGGGCACCCACACAAATTGTTTACAAAGTTTACCCGATTGTCTTCAAATGTAGTGTATCTCCGATGGACAACACTTTTTGTAAAAATGTGATATTGAAGTTTTAAAAAATTTACCCGATTTTATTCAAACTACTCATTGTGTATTTCCGATTAGAGAATTTACACGAAAAATTTTAATTCTTATGGGTTGTTTAGCTCAATGGGAAGTTAGTTTAAAATCAATTACAAAATTCCACCCGTACAGAGAGACATACACGAAAGCGAGCTAATAAAAACGTCTTAAAAAAATCAATCAACTCAATTTATTGTTAAATGTTCTTATTACCAAAATTACACAATTTTTTTTATCAGCTTGTTTCTGCTTTGAGTGTCAAATATAATTTCATTTAGGGACTAATTTTTTAGGGGACATGCTGTTGGCCAAACCAATGTTATACAGAGCGAAGTATACTGTTCAAAAGTCTTTTAAATCAGCGTTGATGTTTTATTGTAAATTTTTCAATATATTGATCAAAACTGTCAACATTTGTTGCTAGAAACTATCACTTAACTCTTATGCTAACAGCTTTAATTAAGTTTTGATAATAGGGATGAAACCGAATAATATAAAAACAACCCATAAAAATTTTGTAAATTCTATAATAGGAGATACATATGTGTGCACAGTTTGAACCGGGTTAATTTGGAAAATATTAATATTTGAACCCCTACACATCTGTAAAAATTTGTATGGGAGCCCCCGACCTTGTGGCCCGATCACTTCCAACTTTCAATAGTAAGTGTTGTCATCGGAGATACACATGTGGTAAAACATTGAAGAAAAACGGGTAAATTTGTAAAAAACTTATATAGGCACCCCTCGAACCTTAGCAGCCGATCACTCCAAAAAATGTACCAAAGGTTTTGTCCATCGAAGATACACATATGTTTAAAATTTGACCTCAGCGCGTGTTCGCTCAAAAAATTTTACAAAAAGTATGATCTATCGGAGCACATGTGTGCTTTGGGAAATTGATGACAAGATTCTACCCACCAGCCAGCCTGCTACGGGCACGCGAAGTTAATATAGAGAATTTAAAAACATAACCCGATACTTATATTTCACATCATCTAGCGGTTCTACATTCCCTCCCAGTTCTCAAACCAGTGAGCCACGGAGCACATACAGCAATTGGCTGCTTTTTGCAAGTTAGCGACGTTCTCATTCTGATTCTGCTTCTGCTTCTCGTTTGGTTTTGTATACTATTGTTACGAAAATGAATTTAGTATTTATGAGGTCAATTTTATATAAAACTAGTTGAGTGCCCGGCGTTGCACGGGTGTAAAATTTGACGCTAATATCGCCTCCAAACAGTCCCCCCCCCTGACCCCATCCGCAAAGAGGTGTCTTGCTATAACTATTTATCTCAGCGATCCTGAAAATTATGAAATCGACAGTAATATCGACACCCCTCTCCCTCTTTATCGAACCCCTAGCCGTAGAGGTGTCTTACCATCACTATTCACCGCAGCCACCACGAAAACTATAGAATCGACACTAATATCGGTAACCCCCCCCCCCCAGAGTAAATGACACCATCCCACTAGAACTGTCTTACCATCACCATTCAACTCAGCGACCCCGAAAACCATAGAATCAACAATATCGGTCACCCACCACCCATAGGAGTGTACTACCAGCACTATTCGTCTCGGTGATACCGAAAACGGTGGGTCCGACCATAAAATCGCCTGCCACGCCTCCCCCAGCCAAAAAACCTACTACCCCCCACCCCCTATGTTTGATTCCACATAGTAAATAATATGTATACCAAGTTTGGTTGAAATTGGTCAAGGCGTTCCAGAGCTAGAAAGGCACAAGTATATATACAAATATACATACAAATAAATTCTCTACTTTATATATTTAGATAGAAGATAGATTATACCATTATGTTCTGGTATTTGCTACATGGTTCGAATAGAATAAAACAGAAGAGAACGTTCTCGAAACAGTTGATTTGGTATAAATAGCCCATACTTTATCGCAGTGAATTAATTATGATTCGGATTTACACCATATATTACGAAATTTAGGCTTACTAAAGAGTTCGTAATGGATTTTGGAAATAAAAACACAACACAAGTTTGGTTATTCGTAGATTACAACTTTAATATACAAAAAGCACGAGTTTACAAATTCACACTGGTGATTACTTATTATTTACACAAGTATTCACAATAGCACATATAACAATGCTTTTCTACTTGCATGTACTCTGGTACAAATACAAACGATATTTAACTGCGACACAGTGCGGGCTATTTATACCCAATTCTGTTCATTTGAAATATATTGCAAGTACCAGAACATACTCGTTAAATTCTTTTATATGACTCACCAACTAACAAGTACATAAGGCATATGTCATAAGCAAAACATATAAGTACATACAAGTACAACTACAAATATGGAATAGTACTACATATAAGTTCTATTAATAAGTTCCACATAATTTTATCAACAACATTACTAATACTGAGGTACAGATGGCGCTATAAAGTGTTCTAAAACTATTTTCGTAACACATAGATAGAGCTCTTCAGTGTTTCAACCCATAACGAGTTTGATGCACTGTCTGATTTGGGATATAACATAAAAAAAAGCAAAAAAAGTGAATATTCGATATGTCACCATAATTTGTGGTAGTGTAAAATGCCTTAAACCAATTAATAAACGCAATGAACTACATTTAAGAATTTGTTGTAATTTATGTCACAAATATTTCCATGGGAAATATGTTGGATTTAAAACAGAATTGGAGATCAAATTCGATAAATCTAAGGGTGATACTACCAACTGTACTGGTGAATCATGTCGGAAAGCAAGAAAGAAGTATTTTTCAATTCTCTATATTAACTTTACTTGCCCGTGGCACGTCCGGTTGTCGGTCGGTCGGTTTGTCGTGGAATCTTGCGATAACTTTTTAACCTACTTCCCAAATCCCGATTTTATTTAAATTTTGCACACATGTGTATTTCCGGAGACAACACTTTGTGTTAAAATTCGGTGCCCCTAGGGCCTCAGGGCCGAGGGGTGCCCATATAAAGTTTTTAAAAATTAATTAATTAATTAAATTTTATACACATGTGTATCTCTGATGGACAACACTTTTTGTAAAAATTTTGCAGACCTCGGGCCCCGGGTTCGTAAGGCACCATAAATTTTTTTAAAAACATTTACCCGATTTTCTTTAAATTTTATATACGTGTGTATCTCCCATGGAAAACACTTTTTGTAAAAATTTTGGAGGCCCCAGACCTCAGGGTCATGGGGCCCCAACAAATTTTTTAAAAAAATTAACTCGATTTTCTTCAAACTTTATATACGTGTGTACCTCCGATGGATAAAACTTTTTGGGCCCCATAAATTAAAAAAAAAATCCGACTTTCTTCAAATTTTACACACGTGTGTGTCTCCGATGAACAACAATTTTTGTAAATATTTTGGAGACCCCGGGCCGCGGTGTCGTGAGGCTTAATACAAATTAAAAATAAAAATTATCCCGATTTTCTTAAAATTGTATACACATGTGTATCTCTGATAGACAAAACTTTTTGGACATTTTTTGAGTGAATGGGCCTGAGGCCATGGCTCGATTTACTTTAAATTTTAAACATATGTGTATCTCCGATAGACCGATCTTTTTCTAAAATTGTTTGAGCGAATGGGACCTAAAGCCCGAGGGGTGCCCATATATTTTTTTAAAAATTAGCCCGATTTTCTTTAAATTTTAAGCATAGGTGTATCTCCGATGGACAAAACTTTTTGGGGCCCGGGGAGTGCCCATATACATTTTTTAAAAATTAGCCCGATTTTCTTCAAATTTGTGTATCATATGTAGCATATGTGTATCTTCGATAGACAAAACTTTTTTGGAGTGTGCCCTAAGGCTCGAGGGGGCCCATATAAATTTTTTAAAAATTGACCAGATTTTCTTCAAATTTTAAACACATGTGTATCTCCGATGACAACACTTACTTTGACTTGAAAGTTGGTAGTGATCGGGCCCCAAGGTCGGGGGCTCCCAAACAAATTTTCTTACACATGAGTATCTTCGTTGACAACAGTTTTTGAAAAAATTTTGAAGTGAAGGGGCTCTATATTAATTTTTTCCAATTTAACCCGGTTCAAACTTTGCACATATATGTATCTCCTATTAGAGAATTTACATGAAAATTTTTATGGGTTGTTTTTTTACGTGATGATGTTCTTGTCAGTGTGCAGAGAGTTCAACTGCCAATGATTTATTAAACGATCAACCACCACCTACAGTTCCTTTGGATACATTATTTACTAAAATTGTATATATGGAAAAATCTAAATGAGCGTTCTGATTCCCTATCCATCTCTGTTGAACAATTTAACTCAGTGGTTGAAGAAAGCGCGCAATTAAAACTGCGCATACATGAATTGGAAAAGCAAGAAAATACAGGAAAATGTAGTGGGTCACTCGAATAATATTTTAAATGTACCTTATACGGGAAATGAGAACGTCGAAGAAATTGCGCTGAATATTATTAAATCAGGACTTAAAATACCTATCAATAAATCAGACATTACTAACTGTTACAAAGTTGTCATGTAAATGTTAAAACAGCGGCTATGAAAAATCAATCATTGATAAATTTAAAATTAAAAAAAAACAACCCATAAAAATTAAAATTTTTCTTGTAAATTCTCTAATCGGAGATACACACACACACACACACACACTGCGTGCTCGTCTTGTGGCAAAATCATCCACGAAATGACGCAGCGGTAGCGAACAGCGCTGCTCACAAAGCACAGAGCTCAGACTTTGCCGTGATCTGATGCGATATAGCGATATTTAAAAATTGTATATTGGGGTCCCCAAGGGGCCGATCGCTCCAAATTTTTACAAAAAGTGTTTTCCATCGAAGACACACATGTGTACAAAATTTAAAGAAAATCGGGTAAATTTTGTAAAATATTTGTATGAGAGCCCCCCGAACCCGAGGTCCGAGGGGCCTCAAATTTTAATAAAAAATATTGCCACCGGAAATATACATGTGTGCAAAATTTCAATAAAATCGGGCCATGGGAAGTGGGCTAAAAATTGATCAGAAAATCAGACCAGCCACCCAGCCAGCAACCAGCCAGCCACGTGCACGCGAAGTTAATATAGAGAATTTAAAAATCGATACCATCGCAGTTTAAATTTATCCTTGGAAAACGAATCGTGGTATGAAATATTTAAAGAGAAATAGGTATTGGCTATACTCCAAACATACATAGATTTGAATAGATGTCCTTACAAAATTCATCCCAAGAAAACTTTAAAACCATGGATTAACTATACCATCAGGAAACTTAAGGAATTCAAAAATAAACTATTTAGAAAGTTAACTAAAAATTCTTCTAAGAACACTCTACGAAATAGGTATGCGAAACTTAGAAAAAAGTTAATACTGCTAACAAGCAAACTATGCAAGTCTTTTACAAAAACCAATTTAACATGCATAAAGGAAATCCAAAGAAACAACGGGAGACCATTAACTCTATTATTGGTGAATCAAAAGACCGAAACAAACATTACTGCGTGAAAGATGAATCTAATGTATTATAGAGTGATAATATAGTTGTATCCAATTTATTTAATAAATTCTTTGCCAACATACCATCAGCTCAGTACTACCATTGAAAAAGTTAACTGTAGTGCTTCAGAAGTGAATGAAATAAAGTTAAAGTTCTCGCACATTTTCGAGTTAACCACTTGTTTCTTTGCTCCAGTAGGTGATTATGAATTTTTATCTATTTATGATAGATAAAATCCCCACAGGAACACAAATTCATCTGGTTTTGATAAAATCTCAAGTAAGACACTAAAAGAAATTGCTTTCAATATTATTAAACCAATAAAATTCATTTTCAATTGAAGCCTACTTCAAGATGTTTTTCCAAATCAATTAACGAAAAAAGGAGATTCTTCTGTTATGTCTAACTTCAGGCCGATTACTTTGTTATCAGTATTCTCTAAGATACTTGAAAAACTTATTAAAACCCGGATTATTGATTTTCTACATAAGACGAACTTTCTTAGTCCCTTACAATACGGCTTTGGGCCATAACTTAATACATAAGATGCTCTCCTCCAGTATTTTAATGACATCTACACAAATTTATATGTAAATCGTAAAGTTGCATGTCTTTTCATTGACGTTACTAAAGCGTTTGATACGGTAAATTATGACTTGTTGCTTAAAAAATTGTTTAAAGCGGGCTTGCGTGGAAAACCGTTCGACATTCTGAAATCATATCTTTCGTCTCACCCTCAATCGGTTCAAATAAATGGCGTTGCGATGTCCCACAAGGGAAATGTTGTCGCTTTTGCTGATGATACTACTTTTTTTTGTCATGCTAATACATGGAACTCAGCTATTTTGAAGATTACTGATGACTTATCTACCTTAAAAAAATGGTTCAGTATTCACTGCAAGTTGCTCAGCTCTAAAACTAGCTTAATGCCATTTGTTACGCAAAACGCAATTGATAATACCCCTTGTTAAATTACTGTTCCCTCATCTCATTGTAGGTTCAACATATGCAATGAAAATGCGTATATATTGAATATTTGGGGAAAGTAATCAATACAAAATTACATTTTAAAGATGACAGCCAACAATTTTTTAAGCACATGAGGTCACTTATAAGAAAATCTTACCTTTTAAGAGACTTGTGCCCTAAAAATGTCTTAACATCGACTTAGTTTTCCTTAGTAAATTCAAAATTGGATAACGGGTTGGCTTTGTGGGGTGGTAAATGCTATGATACGATTAAAGATGTAATCATTGCACAAAAATGTATAATTCAAATTATGAATAGAAGAAGGACTTGTGAACATACCTTTAAACTTTTTGCAGATGCTCGAATGCTTCCCATGAGATATTTATATGTCTGCAAGATATTAAAGATGTTGTTTATAAGAGGGCGCCGTGGCTCAGTGAATAACTGCATGGCTGCTAGGCAGGAGGTTCGTGGTTCGATTCCCTGTAATACCAGGTCCCTTCCATTTGTGTGAAAAAATATACATGCACAAAGCAAATGGTTGCGAGAAGCTAGGCCTTTTGACGCAACGGTCTGTCGCGCCGAATATTATTATTACAAGAGGAGGCTATGAAAGGCTAAGGATTAACAAGAGGTAACCTTTTCGTATCAATAATTGTTGCATAAGTGATTTCACTAGAAAAGTATTCCACCTGATCTCAGATCATGTTCATCCAAAACTATCTTTTTGAGAGGAGTAAATGAATGGCTTTTCTCATTCGATGATCATAATAGTATTGAATCTTTGCTATAACAAATTGTTTTTCTGTACAATTTCATTTATTTTTCATTTATTTTAATTCATTATTTATTTTTAATTTAAATGTAAGTAAGTGAAACAGTAATAATATTTAAAAAATTATATTTATATTAAATTTTATTTTTATTAAATTATTTATATATATCGATTTATCAAAAGCTTTCACAGTATGACAATACGAGAAAGCCAATTGAGACGGTCTTAACAACTTCAACTGATCGCTATTATTTCGCGATGTGGCTCAGTGGAAATGCGCGTGGCTACTCAGCAGCAGGTTCGTGGTTCGAATCCCAGTAACACAAAGTATTTTTCACGGTGTCCTACCTCTCGCGAATGACGGGTGACAAAAGTCCGAGAGTAATATGTAACTTGTCACGGAAAGCTTCTCAATTCGCTGTTCTGAGCCGGCCTTAAATTGAAGGTCCCTTCCATTTGTGTCCAATAAAATTTTAAATGCGCAACACAAATGGACCGCAATGGTCTTTCGCGCCGAATATTATTTATTATTATTTCGCGATAACAACGTTGATGCCGCCGCTCATGCAATCACAAACATCATCCTTATTGACATGAGAGACTTTATTCCTTCCAGGAATAAGTCTGTCAAACCAAAGGAAGATGGTTTGTATGACTCGAGCTGTAAAGAGGTTTCTGGGATTAGAGAGGTATGCTTTAGGTTTTTCAATGTAAACCCTACAGAGGAAAATGAAATAAATCATACCAGAAATGATTGCAATGCCCATCTTCGGCGAGTTAAATTCACCTATGACCAAAAATTTGAGGCAAAAATGTCCCAAAGGTAGTAAAAATATTTGGTCATTCGTGAAAAGAATCAAAAATACAGCCTCGTCGTCGATTCCTACGCTCATTTCTAATGACATTCCAGTTGTCAGCTCTTAAGGACTGGGCTAATCTGTTTGCTGCGCATTTTTCTGCTAGCTGCACGCTTCCAGATTGTTCATTGTTGCCACTTGCACCTCAGAGTATTGAACACTCTATGGGACACATATTCATTCGTACTCGTGCATCTGGTAGAGTTTTCAACGGTCTCAACACTCACAAATCCGCTGGGCATTACCATTGCATAAGCTTTTACATCAGTTCTAATCTTCTTCGTACCGACCCATAGCACTTACATTGATTCTTTCCAACGCCATGGAAACGCTGATAAATTTTCAGCTCATGAAATATATCTTGAAACCAACAAAATCGTAAGTGACCAGCAGTACGGATTTCGTGGCAACGTTCTACGTTCTAAACTGAAAAACTTGCAATTCTAGGTATGTGCGTTAACGACAAGCTTCGTTGAAATGACCACATATTTACCCTCACCAAAAAAGGCGCCAAATGTTTAGGTTTTCTAACTCGGTGCAAGAAATATTTCACTCTCTCTGATCTGGCTACTATATACAAGGCTTTTAATGGCCCTAAACTGGAGTACAATTGTCATATCTGGTCAGTTGCGCCTAAAACTACCTTGCACCAGGTTGATAGAATACAAACCCGCGCGATAGAATTTCTCGGTGACGAAAACATTGCGAAATCAATAGATTCACTAGAACTTCGCAGAAACGTTTCCTGTTTGTCACTGTTAAATTGTTTCTTTCACCAGCGGTGCTCAAGAGAAATAGCCAGCTGCATGCTACCTCTCCTTGAATTCAACCGTGATACACGTGGCGCTCTAAATACTCATCAGTTTACCCTCAAGTCCATCTTCGGACGTACAGTTAAGTTTAAGGATTATTTTTTCAGCCGTACAACGCATGTGTGATATGCTCTGCCAAGCTCTGTCTTTCGACGTCACTATAATCCACAGGCATTTAAAACACAAGATCTAGAGTTGTGTTCCAAATTAACCGACAAGTTGGACCAGCAAAAGCAAGAATTTAATTCCAAACAGCGACAAGTTTAATCAAAAAAAAAAAAAAAAAAAGCAAAAAAAAAAGCTCGATCCAATTCAAGAAAAGTTAATAGGTGACGATGAAATGAGTGTAATTCAAACCACATTTAAAGAAGAAGTAAAATCCCTAGAGACGAACACGACAGGAACGAATGATCTGGAAGCCAAAATTAAAGAGTTAGAGACCCGGTTGGACTATGGTACCCACTTCTTCAGAGAAGAGAAAGCAGTATCAGAGTTATTCCAGAATCTTCTAGCCAGAAAGGAATTTTCAATGGTGGTGGTGAAAATTTTAAAGCCTAGATTGTAGCTGCGGTACAGCTCAATGGATGGGGTGGTGGAATCTGAGGACCTCACACAAAAGGATTCTCTCATTAACGAGAAGGTGCGATAATAAAGCGTCCATGCTTTCAAAGCGTCTTAACGTTTTAAACCTTTAACTTGGGTAAAGGAGTTTTCATATCAGTTGCAAATCCCAAAACGATTTCTAAAAGTCTATGTATAACAACCAGGACGGTGGGTTACGAGTCATCACTTTATATTCTATATATTAACTTCACTTGCCCGTGGCTGGCTGGCTGGCTGGCTGGCTGGCTGGCTGGCCAAATATTGTGATCAATTTTTAATCCACTTCCTACAGCCCGATTTTATTGAAATTTTGCACACATGTATATCTCCGAAGACAACACTTTCTATTAAAATTTGAGGCCCCTCGGGCCGCGGGGTCGGGGGGCTCCCATACAAATATTTTACAAAATTTACCCGATTTTCTTTAAATTTTGTACACATGTGTGTCTTCGATGGAAAACACTTTTTGTAAAAATTTGGAGCGATCGGCCCCTTGGGGACCCCAATATACAATTTTTAAATATCGCTATATCGCATCAGATCACGGCAAAGTCTGAGCTCTGTGCTTTGTGAGCAGCGCTGTTCGCTGCCGCTGCGTCATTTGGTGAATTATTTTGCCACAAAACGAGCACGCTGTGTGTGTGTGTGTGTGTGTGTTTGTGTGTGTGTGTGTGTGTGTGTGTGTGTGTGTGTGTGTGTGTGTGTGTGTGTGTGTGTGTGTGTGTGTGTGTGTGTGTGTGTGTGTGTGTGTGTGTGTGTGTGTGTGTGTGTGTGTGTGTGTGTGTGTGTGTGTGTGTGTATCCCCGATTAGAGAATTTACAAGAAAAATTTTAATTTTTATGGGTTGTTTTTTATAGTGATGACACCGGCCGTTCGAAAAAATCATATATGGCAAAATAAACGGGGATCTTGGTGGAATAACTTTAGTGGAGCTAACCAACATGAAAAAGAACAGATTGTTATGATATACCAGTGCAAAGGATGAATGTAAGCCTATCACTTACTGTAATAAAGAAGAGCAGTGATTAGGAAGTCGCAGGGAGTAAGCTGCATCGCAAAAGGCCAACCTAAAAAGGATACCGCACTGCATTTGGAAAGAAAACGAATCATTCGTTCGTTGTGTCAACATATTCCAGCCGCACGGTTACCAGCAGCAGTGAAGACGGTAGAACAATTTGCCGATGTGTTTGCTATCAGCCTCAACGACATAGGTAAACAGATATTGTGCAACATCGAATCGACACAGAAAATACTAATCCGGTTCAATCAGCGGCTAAACCACAAGAAGCCGCAACCCTAAGAAGATGGAACGTGATGGAATCATGGAGAAGCCCATCGAGCTCACATATATGGTCAAGAGTTTCTTCGACCTGACCACACATTAGTCAGCACATATGGGCATTAACAAGACACTGGATAAAGTTAGAAGTCACTTTCACTGGGTTAATTGCCGCATAGATGTTGAAGACTGGTGCCGATCGTATGCCATATGTGCCACAAGCAAAGGACCACAACTAAAAACCAGAGAAAAAATCCACAATACAATGTTGGAACGCCATTTTAGCGGACATAGCTGGCCATTTTCAGAAACACGGAACGGTAATCGTATGTATTGACTACTTCAGTAAATGGGCCAAAAAATATCCCATCGCATAACAAGAAGCTAGCACGGTGGCTAGTGCATTTGTGGACAATTGAATTCAGATTCAGAGTACCACTGAAACAACATTCAACGGCGGAAATTGGAGTACCTTGTTTTCTAAGAGCTGTGTTGAGCACAACATCAATAAAACGAGGACTACTCCGTTACATACACAGTTAGACGAACTAGAAGAACATCTTCAAAACGAAGTTAATGCCAACCCAGATAATTGGAATTGCTGCATACTGCTGCGTTGTATACAATACGACTTAAAACTTTCTAGCAGTGGTCTTATTTTGTAGAGAAATTCGTTTGCCGTGCGATACTAAATTTGAATCACCACTAGTAGAGACATTTACGAAGAAAAATTACTAATCTAAGACAAAGTATCATCAATGCTCATGCTGCAAGATAGTGGAGCACCCGAGTGAACCATATGACATACGTGCGAATTGAGAGGGACTTCAGGAAAAAAAAATCGTTTATCTTTACAATGCCAAGAAAAGAAAAGGCGTATCTCCGAAATTACAGCAAAGTTGGGAATACCCTTACAAGATCATCAAGAAGGACCCTCAGATGTAAAATGAAGGATGTCCACTTCGACAGATTAACAACATACAACGTTAGGTGAAGTGCTGGATCTATTCGTTATGAACAGAATTAAGGTGGGTAATTTTTCTACCATTAGTATTATCAGAGCAATTTCCGTTAACATCGGCCAGGGTACTTAAAATATACCCAAGAATAATTTCCCATATTACGGTGCACGAATTAGGGGACACCCTGTAGAAAGTTATGAGGAGCTGGTATTTGCTAGAAGGTTCGAATAGAATAAAAAAGAATAGATACTTCTCGAAACTGTTTATTAGGTATTAAATTACAACGTTCATTTTTAATGAGCTTCAAACTGTTAGCTCTAAGGACAAGCCAAATCTGTTAGCTGCGCTTTTTGCCGCTAGCTCCACGCTTCCAGATTTTGCATTGTTGCCGCCTGTACATACGAGTAATAAAAACTTTATGGGACAGATAATTATTCGTACTTGTGCAGTTGCTTGCGTTTTAAACGATCGCAAAACTCACAAATCCCCTGGGCGAGATGGTATTTCCTCATTAGTTCTGAAAAGGTGTCTTCCAAGCTGGTATTACCATTCCGTAAGCTTTTCCACCTATCCAACACTTCTGGACTCTTCCCGAGAAGTGGGAAAAAAACCGAAAAATGCGAGCCGTTGTTTTCATTTTCGTTCCGACCCATAGCACTTACATCTATTCTTTTCAGGGTCATGGAAACGCTGATCAATTATTAGCTCATCCTTAGTGACCTATAGTACGGATTTCACGGGCAAAGTTCTGCTAGTGATTTAATGGCTTACAGACATCGCCTCCCTAAATCTTAACGCCAACACATACATATTTTATAAAAAAGTACCCGATTTGCTTCAAATTTTATACGCATATGTATCTCCGAGGGACAACACTTTTTGTAATTTTGAAGCAGTAGGGCCCCGGTGTCGAAAGGCCCCATACAAAACTTTAAAAATTTACCTGATTTTCGTCAAATTTTATACACACATGTTTAATCTTATAGACAACGCTTTTTGTTAAACTTTGGAAGTGGCCCCAGGGCTGAGGGACTCCCATATAATTTCCTAAAAATTGACCTGATTCGGGACAAAACTTTTTGTCCTGAGGCCCGATGGTAGCCCATATAAATTTTTTAAAAATAAGCTAGATTTTCTTTTAATTTTAAACACATGGGTATCTCCAATGGACAAACTTTTTTTTTTAAATTCTCAATATTAACTTCGCGTGCCCGTTGCTGGCTGGGTCGTAGAACCTTGTGATAAATTTTTAACCCACTTCTTAAAGCCCGATTTTCTTCAAATTTTATACGCGTGTTTACTCCGATTGATAACACTTTCTGTAAGTGGAAGTGATCGGCACCCATACAAATTTTATAAAAAAAGTACCCGATTTTCTTAACATTTTATACGCATGTGTATCTCCGATGGACAACACTTTTTGTATAAATTTGGAAGCGATCGGGCCTCGATGTCCCCCGATTTTATTCGAACTGCACATTGTGTATCCCCGATTAGAGAATTTACAAGAAAAATTTTAATTTTTATTGGTTATTTTATTTTAAAATTTTTTGGAGATCCCCGCGCCCTGGGGTCGTGAGCCCCTACACGAATTTACTTACAAATTTAAACCAATTTTCTTCAAATTACATGTCTGTATCGCCGATGGACAAAACTTTCTGTAAATTTTTTGAAGTGAGGCCCGAGGGTGTCCATACTTTTACGCTTGTAAATCTCCGGTGACAACAGTTTTTCTAAAAAATTTGAAGTAAATGAGCTCTCATATTAGTTTTTTCCAAATTAACCCGATTTTAAATTTTCACACATATGTATCTCCTTTTAGAGAATATACATGGACATTTTTATAGGTTGTTTTTCTTCTGAATAATTGAACTAATTGAAAAATAGTTCACAAATTCTCGTTCTTGATGTGCAAGTATATCTCATATGTATTTTATTCGTTATTTTATTATTATTATTCGTTTTAGACGCTTATTTAATTTTCAAGCCACCAAAATCACGCATAAATAAAAAAACAATCCGAATTTCAACTTCCTTGTCAAAACTTTGTGCATTATAAAAAAGATTTGAAAATTCATTCCACCTGCCAACCGACACAAATTGTTGCGAAATTAACCTTACTCTTGTTGTTGTCGCTGCTTGTTCCAATTATAACACACAGAGCAAACGAAAATTGTGCTGCCATCGCCCTTATAATCAAAAGATAAACTTCATGATGCGATATAGAAGATGAAATAAAAAAACGAGACAAAAACTAATCAGCATTCTCAAAAAATTACTTCCGATGGAATTAATTTCAGCACCCACTCTTCGAGTTTGTATATAACTATTGCAAAGTTTCGTCCACTCATCAGATCTTCTGTATTCAATAGCATAAAAACCAAGCTATACCCGCGTAAGCGAGGATTGCAATGCAGTACAGAAAATGCCACCGGGCGATGGTCAAGGGCCGATGGACCATTGATACTGATTTAAATATGCATATAATATGTAAGGAATATGTCTTCTCTTCGCAAACTTCATTTAAATGAGAAATGCTCAATGTGATGGAGAACGGAGGATTGCCACTTCTTCTTGAAGAGCGTTCGAAGCCATAAATCAAGCAAAGCCAGAACTGAAATAAAAGACCAAACAAATCATATTCAAGTAATTCAATGGAATAACGCAACACACGATAATCGATTTCGGTTTATTATGATCTGTGCATCACCAAAAACATATTTTTAATGAAGTAGTAAAAAAATTCATTCATAAAAGTCCTCTTACCCAGCGGAACACATCGCGTTGAGTGAAGTTTTACTTGGAGCTCCTTAGCGTTGAAATATTTCATGTATGCCTATAACGATTGTATATACGTGATGCATCTGCGACACAAATAAACATAATGTCTGGTCTGTTAATAAATTGTCTGTTATGATTTCAAGCGAAGCGCACGAGTTCTACACGCTTCTTTTAATTTTTTATACAGGCCGATTTCAGTTTTACAGCCTTAGACTACTATTCAGCTGTGTAACAGCCTTTGCAATGCCCCAAAGAAGTGACTTCAGCATGACAAAGTGCGTATCTTCTTGATTGGGACTTAGACTATCCACCATACCTTTGTTTGTCCGTTTACTTGTCTATAAACGTATAAACATCTCAGAATCCGTTTCTTAAACATACCTCTGCCAAACATTGTTTTACTTTTTAAATTCTCTATATTAACTTCGCGTGTACGTGGCTGGCTGGCTGGGTGGCTGGGTGGCTGGCTGGCTGGTAAGATTTTCTGATCAATTTTTAACCAACTTAGC
Organism: Nephrocerus scutellatus; assembly: GCA_947095585.1. Taxonomy (NCBI): domain Eukaryota; kingdom Metazoa; phylum Arthropoda; class Insecta; order Diptera; family Pipunculidae; genus Nephrocerus; species Nephrocerus scutellatus. The sequence goes on along the minus strand of OX352765.1, from coordinate 53,622,643 downwards.
CCGATTTTATTGAAATTTTGCACACATGTATATTTCCGGTGACAATACTTTCTATTAAAATTTGCACCTGGACCTCGGGTTCGGGTTCGGGGGGCTCCTATACAAATATTTTACAAAATTTTCCCGATTTTCTTTAAATTTAGTACACATGTGTGTCTTCGATGGAAAACACTTTTTGTAAAAATTTGGAGTGATCGGCCCCCTGGGGACCCCCAAATACAATTTTTAAATATCGCTATATCGCATCAGATCACGGCAAAGTCTGAGCTCTGTGCTTTGTGTGCAGCGCTGTTCGCTGCCGCTGCGTCATTTGGTGGATGATTTTGCCCAAAACCTTCTCTTAGAAAGCCATCCGACGCATACTAATGCTGTAAACCAATCCCAAACGCGTCTGTGTTTTTGGAATGTGAATACAGTGTACAAAAAATAAGTAGTGGCAAAGAGCGAGAAACGTAAGATGTGGTAGTCGGAAACAGAAAAATTTTATATGGATTTTGCTCTTTAGTTGATTACTAATACAAATACGTTTGGGATAAATCTAAGCATGGATATGTGTACGATCGGAACTGTTGGGCTTTCTATAGAGAAGGTTTTGATTTTGCCGCAAAACGAGCACGCAGTGTGTGTGTGTATCCCCAATTAGAGAATTTACAAGAAAAATTTTAATTTTTGTGGGTTGTTTTTTTTAAATTCTCTATATTAACTTCGCGTGCACGTGGAAGGCTGGCTGGCTGGTCAGATTTTCTGATCAATTTTTAACCCACTTCTCAAAGCCCGACTTCATTGACATTTTGCACACGTGTATATTTCCGGTGACAATACTTTCTATTATTTTTCAGAAAGATCGGGCTGCGGGATCGGGGGGCTCCCATACAAATTTTCCATTTTTAATTCAGATCATATCATACTATAATAACTGTGTTCTGTGTGCGCTGATGAGTGAATGCTTCAATTTACGATTGGGGTTGTTTTGTTGTTTCGTTGCAGCAGAGAGCAGAGAGCAGAGAGTATAGAGAATTTTTGTTTTGTACAATATTACGAGTATATGAAGAATTGGTTACGCACTCAACTGCTTTACAGCTTAACTCAACTCAAAAGAGATAATTTTAGTGGTACTTCGTACGTCGTTGTGTGTACGTCGTACCAACCGTGCGCTGTGGCTGCTATGTTTTCACCACCAAATGGGGAATTCACAACAATCTCCGATCAGAGAATTTACAAGAAAAATTCAATTAATTTTAAAATTCGCTTGCCCGTGGCACGGCTGTCTGTCGGTCGGTAGGTCTGTTTTTCGTGGAATCTTGCGATTACCTTTTAACCCACCTTTCAAAGTCCGATTTTATTGAAATGTTGCAGACATGTGTATTTCCGGAGACAAAACTTTCTCGGGGGTCGGGGGGCTTCCATAGAAATATTTTACAAATATTTTACAAAATTTACACGATTTTCTTAAAATTTTATACGAATGTGTATCTCCGATGGAAGACACTTTTTGTAAAAATTTTGGAAACCCCGGGCCCCAGGGTCGTGGGGCCTCATAAATTGTTTTTTTTTAAAAAATAACCCGATTTCCTTCAAATTTTATAGAGGTATGTATCTCCGAATGAAAATACTTTTTGTAAAAATTTTGGAGACCCCGGGCCCGGGGTCGTAGGGCCCCACATTTTTTTTTACAAAAATTAACCCGATTTTTTCATATTTTATATAAGTGTGTTTCTCCATGGACAACACTTTTTGTAAAAACTTTGGAAACCCCGGGCCCCGGCGTCGTGGGACCACAAAATTTTTTTTTAAAAAAATTAAGCCGATTTTTCTCAGATTTTATGTACGCATGAATCTCCGATAGACAACATTTTTTGTAAAAAATTTTAAGACCCCGGGCCCAAGGATCGTGGGGTCCCATAAATTTTTTTTAAAAAAATTAACCCGATTTTCTCTAAATTTTATACACATGTGTATCTCAAATGAACAACAGTTTTTGTAAAAATCTTAAATACCCTGGGCCCCGGAGTTGTGGGGCCCCAAAAATTTTTTTAAAAAAATTAACCCGATTTTTTCAAATTTTATATACGTGTGTTTTTCAATGGACAACACTTTTTGTAAAAACTATGGAGACCCCGGACCCAGGGAAGTGGGGCCCTATAAATTTTTTTTAAATAAAATTAAGCCGATTTTCTTCAAATTTTATACACCGATGGACAACACTTTTTGTAAAAATGTTGTATACCCCGGGCGCCGGGGTCGTGGGACCCCAAAAACTTTTTTAAAAAAATTAACCCGATTTTCTTCAAATTTGAAACATATGTTTATCCCGATGGACAAAAGTTTTTGTAAAAGTTTTGGAGTGAATGGGCCCTGAGGACCGGAGGCGGGGCCATATTTTTTTTTTTAAATTAGCCCGATTTACTTTAAATTTTAAACATATGTGTATCTCCGATAGACCGAACTTTTTGTAAAAATTTGAGTTTTTGATTTGAAGTTTTTTCGCATACAAATTTTTTTTACACATGTGTGTCTCCGGTGAGAATAGTTTTTGAAGTGAAGGGGGCTCTAATATTAATTTTTTCTAAATTAACCCGGTTCAAAATTTGCACAAATATGTATACCCTATTTGAGAATTTACATGAACAATTTTAATTTTTATGGGTTGTTTTTTTTACATAATAAAAGGAAATATATTAATCAAAAATTTTCGAACTTGGGATTTTTGCAGATTTACCCATTTTCGTATCTCCTGACTCAGAAAAAGAAAAAAAAAACTCTGTCTGTCTGTCTGTGTCCACTTTACAACCCAAACGGCTTAATTGATGGGATTGATGGGAATGCAAATTGATAGTTAAGCTTTTTATATATATTGGGAGGTCCCAATTGATTTTGGCGGAAATCGGTCAACCGGAAGTGGCAGTTTACTTGGACAGTTTTTCGAGTTTTTACAAATATCTCAAAAATTATAGCATTTATGTGAAATCTGTTAAGTGCAAAAAAAGGAAAACATTTAAAAAAACAGTTTTAAAAAACTAAAAAAATTTAATATACATTTACTGAAGATTCCGGCTTCGTCCGTAAAAGAAAGTAGCGTTGTCCACACCCCCATTTGTTATTACTTTTACTTGAAGCACAAATTTACTATACTACTACCAATTTTCAATTTAACCCCAGATGCGTACTCATATAAAGGTGTCAGAAGCTATAACTAACAACCATAAATTTCCAATACATCTGCAGGTCATTTTGGCATATGGCCTATATGGCCATAGCATAGCTTTAAACCTAAGATAGTTTTAAGCGGCACGATTAACTGCTCGTATATCATTGCAGACTTGCATGTGCTATGGAGACCTATAACAAATCAATCATAATTATCAATCTTATGGAGAATTCTATAAAACAAAAGGATCCCCACCCCCTCGCAATTTGTAAATAATATATATTTTCCCTCGTGTTGTTCTTAGAAAAAACTTTTTGCAGAAGTATTGATTAAAGCTCAAACATTAACCAGTGTGAGAACGGATTCCCGCAAGAATAATATTCCTGCAAAAAAAAGATTCGCAAAAATTACAATATGTGTAGAAAAACAAAGAATTTCGGAATAAAGGCGATTTCGCCCACAAAAATCATCACTGGGCACTAATTCTTTGCGTGATGCGTTACCAAATTAATTTATGAGCTACAAACGCCGAAAATTCGCGTGCATAGCTCTTCGTGAATTTATAAAATGTTTGTCCCACACAAGTAAAACATAACGAAACGATTAAAAAAAACCATTCCCACCGTGTGTGGAACTAAGAAGAGAAGCATACAACAAATATATTGAGCTGCAAACCGTTGTACTGACTACTCCACTCCCTTCAGTTGAACTTTGAACTTGACATTCACTCAAACAATTTTAATTCAGAATAGAAGAGAGAATTACGGTAGTTTTTCCATTGACATTCCCATGAAATTCTAATGATTTAATCATTGGTCATTGTAAGTAGTACCTACACATATTTTTAAATTCATACATTTGTTAGCACAATAACATAAAGATACTTGTGTAAAGGCAGTAATATTTTGTAATAGTTCACACCGCTACTTATAACGAAAATTCGTAAACACAGTATGCAAACTGCAGATAAATGGTATTCTACCTTTTCCAAATTCCTTCACAGGAACGCAAACGCACATCATCGCTTTATAATACGAGTATATGACTTTCACAGCGATATTATTATTTTATGAGAATTTGCGTTAATATTCGCGTTATAAATTAGCCGTGTACACAAACCCGCGAGTTAACAAGTCTTTAGGAGGTCAAGTTTTTTTAAGAAAGAGAACCGTAGGTAAATGAATAGCAATTTCATGAAATCGTACTGATAAAAAATTGTGCATGTTGCATTGTAAGGAACTATACGCAAAACAAACGAAGTATGTTTAACAATTTTCTACATTAAGTTTGCGTCCAGGTTTGTTTGTATTTGTTTGTTTATGGCGACCAAATCTTTGGAGAAAATTTTAATTCACTTTCTAAAACACGATTTTACCAAATTCTGTATTTGTGTGTGTTTGTGGTTTTTTAAATTCTCTACATTAACTTCGCGTGTGCTTGTTTATTTGTGGCTGGCTGGCGAAATTTTGTGATCAATTTTTAATCCACTTTCTAAACCCCGATTTAATTCAAACATATGTATCCCCGATGACAACACTTTATACAAAAAAAAAAATTCACGCGATTTTATTAAAAAATTTGCACACATGTGTAGATATTATTAGAGAATTCACATGAAAAAATTATGTCTGTCTGTCGTTCGTTCGGTGGTGAAATCTTGTGATAAATTTTTAGCGCGCCCAAATTCTTTCAAAGGGACATTTTCAAGCGGGTATATTTATTCAAAAATACAAACATTGTACCCAGGTGAGTCATATAAAAATACGTCGAGAAAGAGAAATTTAAGAAGTGATATAATATTAAGTACAACAACTACAGGCTCGGACTGGTCCCGCCGATAGAGCAGAAGAATATATTTGATAAAGAATTTTAAAAGAAAACCTATTCTATTTTGCAAAATTAAGTGTACACACTGTTTTTTAAATTCTCTATATTAACTTCACTTGCCCGTGTGTTTGTGGGTTTGTGGGCTTGTGGATTTGTTTGTCATGGAATCTTGCGATCAATTTTTAACCCACTTCCTACAGCCCGATTTTATTGAAATTTGGCACACATGTATATCTCCCATAACAACACTTTCTATTTGAGACCCCTCGGGCCGCGGGGTCGGGGGGCTCCCATACAAATATTTTACAAAATTTACCCGATTTTCTTTAAATTTTGTACACATGTGTGTCTTCGATGGAAAACACTTTTTGTAAAAATTTAGAGCTATCGGCCCCTTGGGGAATGCCGCTGCGGCATTTGGTGGATGATTTTGTCACAAAACGAGCACGCAGTGTGTGTGTGTGTGTATTCCCGATTAGAGAATTTACAAGAAAAATTTTAATTTTTATGGGTTGTTTATTTCATACTAAATTTTTAAGTAAGTTTAAGAAAACGGTATTTCCATGAGATATCTTGTAAGATATTAAATGATCAAAATAATAATAAGTTTTTCGCTTTGAATTTAAAACACTGATTCTTTTTAATAACGCTTGTTCTCAGGTAAGAATTCCATACGCCATCAAAAGATCACATACGCATGCACAGGCTTTCATGTAATGAACTGCAATAATGAGGCTTGCGTGCCTGTAAAAGCTAATATTAACTCGATAACGTGTCAATCATTTGCTTAGTCAAAGATGTCGGTTTGATTGACAAGAGTTAAAATTATTTGGCAATGGTAACGAAGAGTAGTTTTTTTTCGCAAAGACATACCAACATCTTCTTGGAACTGGCAAGATACTTTTTGATAATTTTTGATAAGCATCAATTAAACTCAACAAAGTAAGTGCAATAAATATTATAAACATTTTTTTTTATTTAGTTTCTTTTTAATCTATAATCCTGAAATTAACAATGGTGCATTAATATAAAATTTAAGTAGATAAGCTATAGATAAAAACTGCAAAAACGTTCACCAAATTTATGATTAGGAAGTAAATTATTGAAAACATTAAAAAAAAATTTTGTTTTTCCTTTTGTTTTTAAGTAGAATGACAATGTCCTCCAGCATACTTCATTCTCTTTTGCTTTCTTTGTATATATATTTACTCAATTGCATAAATTTGAAACACTACATTTTATCAATGAACATAATTTACTATTGTAACAAGTAAATGTAAAAAAAAACTTTTTTTTTCGGGTACAAACTTTTATGTGTACATCGAAACACGCCAGACAGTCCTTCTTTATTTTTGTGTAATAATCGCAAAAATATCTGTTTTTGAGGTCGGGTCTTTTTTTAAAGTATTTTCTTTTTTCCACGCATCACACTCGCCACACGCGACTCACGACGCACGTGACACACAGGATATCAAAATTAACCCCAGATATTGAGCTGCTCACAAAATTTCAGCCGTCTAGGTCGTGCGAAAGGTGGTTAAAAAGGACCCCAAAAAGCGAGAAAATGGCGGCATTTCCAACCCATCACAAGCGCCACACGCACGACGCGTCACACGCGGAATATAAAAAATGCTATTTTGGACTTAGACACCCACAAAATTTCAGGTCTCTAGGTCGTTGTGAAGGTGGTTAAAAAGGACCTCAAAGAAGTCGAAACCACAAAAATTTCAACCCAACACACGTGCCACACTTGACACCTATCACACGCGGAATAAAAAAAAATGCTATTTTAGACTTAGCCACTCACAAAAATTTTTAGCTCTCTAAGTCGTGTGGAAGGTGGTCAAAAAGGACATCAAAGAAGTCGAAAAAATTTCAACTCATCACACACGCCACACGACACGCGTCATACGCAAAATATAAAAATGCCATTTTGGACTTAGACACTCACAAAATTTCAGCTCTCTAGGTCGTGTGAAAGGTGGTTAAAAAATACCTCTAAGTAGGTGAAAATACAGACAAAAAGGGTTCAAGTCAAGTTAAACAAAAGTTTTTAAAAAGAAGAAGAACCAGCTTTGAACTAATTACGAGCCCGAATGGCGAAGCTTATTTTTAGAGGACATGAATATTTTTTCAGCGATCGTGTGTACATCTGTACGTTTGTACGTTTATACGTTTATACATTGTTTAGTGTGCCGTTTCGTATATCTCGGCTTCTACCAGTCAAAATTTGACGGCACTTGTAATAAAACAATTGGTAAGCGCTCGGCTTGCGCTTTTTCGGTTCCCCTGAGGAAACGTTCGTTTGTTCCTTTGTTCATTTGTTTATTTGTTCATTTGTTCATTTGTTCATTTGTTCATTTGTTCATTTGTTCATTTGTTCATTTGTTCATTTGTTCATTTGTTCATTTGTTCATTTGTTCATTTGTTCATTTGTTCATTTGTTCATTTGTTCATTTGTTCATTTGTTCATTTGTTCATTTGTTCATTTGTTCATTTGTTCATTTGTTCATTTGTTCATTTGTTCATTTGTTCATTTGTTCATTTGTTCATTTGTTCATTTGTTCATTTGTTCATTTGTTCATTTGTTCATTTGTTCATTTGTTCATTTGTTCATTTGTTCATTTGTTCATTTGTTCATTTGTTCATTTGTTCATTTGTTCATTTGTTCATTTGTTCATTTGTTCATTTGTTCATTTGTTCATTTGTTCATTTGTTCATTTGTTCGTTTGTTCTTCAGTAAGTCAATAGGGAGCATACCCGCAACCACAAACGCTGCATCGCTCGAGATGTTTCTGAAGCCACAGATCACTCTTAGAGCACTCAATCTTAACAAAAAAAAACAACCCATAAAAATAAAATTTTTCATCTAAATTTTCTAATAGGAGATGGGTATGTGTTAAAATTTGAAGAAAATTGAGCTAATTTTTTAAAAAATTTATATGGGCACCCCTTGGACCTCAGGGCCTCACTCCAAAAACTTTACAAAAAATTTTGTCCATCGGAGATACAAAATTTTTAAATTTTTAAATTTTAAAAAATTTTTAAAAAATTTTTTTTGCAAAAAGCGTTGCCCATCGGAGATACACACGTATATAAAATTTAAAAAAAGTCGGGTTAATTTTTTTAAAAAATTTTTTGGGGCCCAGTGACCCTGGGGCAGGGGTCTCCAAATTTTTTACAAAAAGTGTTTTTCATCGGAGATACATACGTATATAAAAATTAAAGAAAATCGGGTTAATTTTTTTTTTTAATTTTGGGGCCCCACGACCCCGGGACCCAGGGTCTTCAAATTTTTACAAAAAGTTTTGTCTATCGGAGATACACATGTGTATTATATTTGAAGAAAATCGGGTTATTTTTTAAAAAATTTATGGGGCCTCACGAACCCGTGCCCGGGGTCTCCAAATTTTTTACAAAAAGTGTTGTCTATCGGAGATACACATGTGTATTAAATTGGAAGAAAATCGGGGTAATTTTTTAAAAAAAAGTTTTGGGGCCCCACGAACCCGAGTCCGGGGTCTCCAAATTTTTTACAAAAAGTGTTGTCTATCGGAGATACACATGTGTATTAAATTTGAAGAAAATCGGGTTAATTTTTTTAATAAAAGTTATGGGAACCCAGGAACCCGGGACCGGGGTCTCCAAATTTTTTACAAAAAGTGTTCTCTATCGGAGAAACACATGTGTATTAAATTGGAAGAAAATCGGGGTAATTTTTTTTAAAAAAAGTTATGGGGCCCCACGAACCCGGGCCCGGGGTCTCCAAATTTTTTACAAAAAGTGTTGTCTATCGGAGATACACATGTGTATTAAATTTGAAGAAAATCGGGTTAATTTTTTTAAAAAAAGTTATGGGGCCCCACGAATCCGGGCCCGGGATCTCCAAATTTTTTACAAAAAGTGTTGTCTATCGGAGCTACACATGTGTATTAAATTTGAAGAAAATCGGGTTAATTTTTTTTAAAAAAGTTATGGGACCCCACGAACCCGGGCCCGGGGTCTCCAAATTTTTTACAAAAGGTGTTTTCCATCGGAGATACACATTTGTATAAAATTTTAAGAAAATCGGGTACATTTTTTAAAATATTTGTATGGGAGCCCCGCGACCCCGAGGTCCGAGGGGCCTGAAATTTTAATATTGTCACCGTAAATATACATGTGTGCAAAATTTCAATAAGTGGGAAGTGGGTTAAAAATTGATCGCAAGATTCCATGACACACAAATCCACACACCCACAAACCCACAAAAACACGGGTACGCGAATTTAATATAGAGAATTAAAAAAACAAAGAAATAAAAAAAACAACCCATAAAAATTAAAAATTTTTCTTGTAAGTTCTCTAATCGGAGATACACACACACACACACACTGCGTGCTCGGCTTGTGGCAAAATCATCAGCCATATTACGCAGCGGCAGCGAACAGCGCTGCTCACAAAGCACAGAGCTCAGACTTTGCCGTGATCTGATGTGATATAGCGATATTTAAAAATTGTATATTGGGGTCCCCAAGGGGCCGATCGCTCCAAATTTTTACAAAAAGTGTTTTCGATCGAAGACACTGATGTGTACAAAATTTAAAGAAAATCGGGTAAATTTTGTAAAATATTTGTATGGGAGCCCCCCGAACCCAAAGTCCGAGGGGCCTCATAATAGAAAGTATTGTCACCGGAAATATACATGTGTGCAAAATTTCAATAAAATCGGGCCATGGGAAGTGGGCTTAAAATTGATCAGAAAATCTGACCAACCAGCCAGCCAGCCAACCAGCCAGCCACGTGCACGCGAAGTTAATATAGAGAATTTAAAAACAAAAATATAAATACCGGGTTGTTCCCTTACATATTGTTGGCAGTATCTGAGTCAGAGTCAGAAAAAACGAAAATAAAAAAATATCTTTCGGTCTGTCGGTCTGTCTGTCTGTGTCTGGCGACTGAACTTATGGTAATGAAAATTCATATTTAAGCTTTTTACATAAATTGTGAGGGGCCAGCTGACGGAAATTTGACAACCGGAAGTGACAGTTTACATGGACAGTTGTTTGAGTTTTCGCAAATAACTCAAAAAATATAGTATATATAGTAAAGTTTAAAAAAAAAAAACTTAATACATATACAATTACTGAAGATTCCGGCCGCGTCCGTTAAAGAGAGTCGTGTTGTGCCCACACCTCTATGTTTTTTATAATTTGCGCATCTTATAATGCTCGACTATAGGTATTCATGGCATAGCGTTGGCGTTAAGGAAAAGGAGGAAAAATATGAGATGTCTATGAGCTTGTGTTTTGAAAGCCTGTGGATCATAGTGATGTAGAAAGAAAGAGCTTGGCAGAGCATGTATTCCACATAAGTGTTGTACGGATGAAGAACGAATCTCTGAATTCAAATTTTATACGCATTTGTATCTCCGGTGTACAACATTTTCTGTAAAATTCTTGGAGTGATCGGGCCCTGATGCCTATATAAATTTTTCAAAAATTAAACCGATTTTTTTTTGCCGCAGGAGTTTAGCTATTATTTGAAATTCAAGCAGACAGGTTGAAAATTACTTGAACGCTCGAAAGCCAAAATTACAGTATTTTTAAAAACTTTAAATAACTTGAGCATACATTTTTTGTCTGTTTCAAATTCTTTGAGGTCGGTTTTAACTAATTTTAACACGTCCTAGAGAGCTTAAATTTTTTGAGCAGCTCGGTCTCACGTGCGGCGTGTCGTGTAAAGTGCGTCTGACGCACGTGAAATTTATTAATTTAAAAAGTCATTTTCAAATTTCAAATGCCAACAGAGCTGAAATTTTGAACAGCTTAATTTCGTAAAACATTTCTAGCAACTGGATCGAGCCCTGTGGCCCGAGATGTGCCCATATAATTTTTTTTAAAAATTAACCCGATTTTCTTCAAGTTTTAAACACTTGTGTATCTCCGATGTACAATTTGTAAAATGTTTGGAGTTATCGAGGGGTGCCCATATATTTTTTTTATAAATTAACCCGATTTTCTTTATATTTTAAACACTTGTGTTTCTCCCTTGGACAACACTTTTTGTACAATTTTTAGAGTGATCGGGCACTGTAGCCCGAGGGGTGTCCATATATTTTTTTTAAAAAATTAACCCGATGTTCTTCAAATTTGTAGCACTTGAGTATCTCCGATAAACCGAGGGGTGCCAAATAAATTTTTTAACTATTAACCAGATTTTTTTCAAATTTCAAACACATGTGCATCTTCGATGGACAACACTTTTTGTAAATTTTTTGGAGTGATCGGGCCCTGTGGGCCGGGGGATGCTATAACTATATATTTTAAATAACCCGATTTTCTTCAAAAAATTTTTAAACAACACTTTTGTTTAAAATGTTTGGAGTGATCCGCCCCTGGACCCATACAAATTTTGTAAAAAATTTCTTTAAATTTTATATGCATGTGATGTTTCTCCGATATACAACACTTTTGTTTCTTTTACATAGTAAAAGGTTATATACAGGGTGTTCGGGTTTGGGATGCTAATCCCATAAGAGGTAATTCCTTTGTTCATTCTGAGAAAAAAATCGTATGGGAGGGGGGTCAATTTTTGATATACTTCGAGATGCAAGGTGTTTAAAAATGTTTTTCAGAAAAAAATACACACAAATATTAAACTGTAACTTCCAAAATATTTATCGAAGAGAAACCAACTTACCAACTAATAGGCTAAAGTGGTTATCTTGCATCTGCATCCATTTGAGATTTATAATGCTTTAAAGTAAAAAAATATGATTTTTTTATAAAATTCAATTTTTCTCAAAAAAAAACCGGCATAATTTTTTATGTTTTTGACCTTATTTTAATTCGCCTTGATATTCTCTACAACTCCTCATACAAAGTTTGGCTCGAGACTCTCAATTTATCGCGGTATAAAGATTTTTATATGTGACGAAAAACTTAACATTTTAATTGTAAATATTTTATTAGGTAAAATTACTACAAGTATTTATAAAATATGCTCAAATGTGTGATTGAATACAGGCTAATATTCGTTTAAGGTCGCCTGAAAAGTCAGCGAAAAAAAAACAAAATAAAAAAACTACCAATAAAAATTAAAATTTTTCGTGTAAATTCTCTAATTGATACACAAAGTGCAAAGGGAGCCCCCTTATCCTGATCACTCAAATTTTTTTACAAAAAGTGTTTCCATCGGAGATACACTCGCGTATACAATTACCCGATCACTCCCAAATATTTATAAAATGTGTTGCCCAACGGATATAGATATGTTTGTAGAAAATCGGGTACTTCTTTTAATAAAATTTGTATGGGTGCCCCCCGACCGCGGGGCCCGATCACTTCCAAATTGGTACAAAAAGTGTTTTCCATTGGAGATACACATGTGTATAAAATTTGAAGAAAATCGGGTACTTCTTGTAAAATATTTGAATGGGAGCCCCCCGACCCCGCGGTCCGAGGGAGTGTTGTCATGGGAGATACGCATGTGTGCAAAATTTCAATAAAATCGGGCTTTAGGAATTGGGTTAAAAATTGATCACAAGATTTGGTGTGCCAGCCAGCCAGCCAGCCACGGGCAAGTGAAGTTAATATAGAGAATTTAAAAAAAAATAAGCACCAGATAAAACCGTTGGTCACTGGCGTGGTGCATCTGAGTCTTTTTTTGAGTAAGCAGTGTCTTTTGTCTTAATGATGGCAGAGTTTTCATGTGAGGAGTACGTTGATATCCATTTTTTTACGCATTTTGCGATGATAATGCATCACGAGCTCGCAGTGAATATCAACGCAGATTCCCAACGCGTGCCACTCCTGACGCAAGAGTATTTACAAATATTCATAAAAGACTGCGAGATATCGTAACAAAATCAAATACGCGGTTGGAGCCACATTTAGTCTCAAGAAATCATTTGGATGTCGATGAAGAACTAACATTAGTTAGTAATGTAACAGCAAATCCATCTATTAGCAAAAGAAGGCTCGCTTTGCAGGTGAACGTCTTTTGCTACCGCATTCATCAAGGAGCATCTTCAACCATACCATATTACACTCGTTCAAGAACTTTTACAAATAGACCACAATAAAAGATTTAAGTTTTGTAAGTGGTTGATTAAAAGAAATTTTGACAATGATAGTTTTGTGAAACGTATTCTATAGACGGATGAATCTCAATTCACAAGAGATGGCATAACAAACTTTCATAATCTACACACGTGTGCTGCTGAATTCCACAAAACAAACATCATTTCAGCAATTCCAATTCCTTGGCCTGCAAGATCCCCAGACCTAACAGCATTAAATTTTTTATGTATGGGGAGCGAAGAAGTCGCTTGTATATTCCAAAAATTGATACAAAAGAAGAACTTAAACAACGAATACACAGCAGCTCAAAGAATTACCAGAATTGAAATAACCAAAGGCATACTTAGACGAAGATTAGCCTGTATTCAATCACAAGGAGGACATTTTGAGCATATTTTATAACTACTTGTAGTAATTTTACCTAATAAAATATTTACAATTAAAATGTTAATTTTTTCGTCACATATAAAAATCTTTATACCGCGATAAATCGAGAGTCTCGAGCCAAACTTTGTATTAGGAGTTGTAGAAAATTACAAGACGAATTAAAATAAGGTCAAAAAAAATAAAACAACCCATAAAAATTAAAAATTTTCTTGTAAATTCTCTAATCGGGGATACACACACACACACACACTGCGTGCTCGTCTTGTGGCAAAATCATCCACCAAATTACGCAGCGGCAGCGAACAGCGCTGCTCACAAAGCACAGAGCTCAGACTTTGCCGTGATCTGATGCGATATAGCGATATTTAAAAATTGTATATTGGGGTCCCCAAGGGGCCGATCGCTCCAAATTTACAAAAAGTGTTTTCCATCGAAGACACACATGTGTACAAAATTTAAAGAAAATCGGGTAAATTTTGTAAAATATTTGTATGGGAGCCCCCCGAACCCGAGGTCCGAGGGTCCTTTAATAGAAAGTATTGTCACCGGAAATATACATGTGTGCAAAATTTCAATAAAATCGGGCCATGGGAAGTGGGCTAAAAATTGATCAAAATATCTGACCAGCCAGCCAGCCAGCCAGCCAGCCAGCCAGCCAACCAGCCAGCCACGTGCACGCGAAGTTAATATAGAGAATTTAATAAAAAATTATAAGGTTTTTTTTTGAGAAAAATTGAAATTTATAAAAAAATCAAACTTAGCTCTTAAATTATAGAGTTACCAGTCAAATAAGACTAAGTTGGTTACTCTCCCTCTCCGGTAAATATTTTGGAAGTTACAGTTTAATATTTGTGTGTATTTTTTTCTGAACAACCTTTTTAAACACCCTGCATTCCAAAGGATATTAAAAATTGACACCCCCCCCTATTTAATAATATAAAAATTTGCGAACTCTGAATTTTTGCAGATTTAGGTACCCATTTTTGTATCTCCTGATTCAGAAAAAGCAAAAAAACTCTCTTTTTTTATGTCTGTCTGTGTCCACTCTACAGCCCAGTTTTTTTAAGAGAAATCGGCCAACCGGATGACAGTTTAATTGTAGGGGAGTCGGGGATAGTTTGCCCCAGGGGCAAGTAGACTCACCGCCAATAACTTCAAAACAAAACAATTTCTTTCATGATAGATCTTGTTGTAACATCGAGCACAGCTACCTGCTTAGTCTCCCATTGTCTTTCGTCAGAGTCAGACGTCGTTCGAGATTTACTGCGAAAAAACAGATTTTTGCCTTCGTGAGTAATTTTTTTGTTTTCTTTTCGTTTTCTTTTTTCGCAGCGGTTTTTGTGTTTAAGTCAAATTTTTTTAGGATAGAGAGCGAGTGCATATTCGTGATCATCACAGCTGGTAGCTTTTTGTTGATTTAATTTCCTACTACCGAAAAAAAATCATTGAGGGCCGACAGGCCGATCGGGGTAAGTTGACTCATTTTTTTAGGTGAAAATGAGAACATATGTTAGGAAAACCGCAAGAGGCGCAACCGAACAAACTGTTTTGGAGCGTGCCTGCCAGCTTATACATGGAAAAGGAAAGAGTATACGATATGTTGCTCATGACCATGGGATTCCTTACAAAACCATGCAAAGATATGTTAAAAAATTTAAGCAGAAAAAGTTGGAACATCCTTCCACCCCTTTTGCTGAGCTGTCTCTTGAACTCTTGAAACTCTTTATTTTTAGTTTTTGTTTCAAATAAAATTGATTTGTTATTCTATTTTTTTTATAGTTTTATTATCAAAAAGGTGAAAATAAGAATATAATCAACTGACCCCATACCCTTAGTCAACCTACCCCGGTTCTGGGGTTACTTGACTCATTTGAGGTCGTTGTGTAAAATTAAGAAAATAGGGTCTTAAAAATAGCTAATTTTAGAAGACATATTTTTTTTATAAAGCGAAAAAGAAGTTTTATAAAAAGGCATTTGATTCGTTTTGATATCTTCCTTTAAAAGATAAGCAAATTTTGAGTCTACTATCCCCGGTCTCCCCTATAGTTTTTCGAGTTTTTGCAAATATCTTAAAAAGTATAAACAGATGAGAAATCTGTTGAGTGCAAAAGAAATTTAAAAAAAAAAATTTTTAAAAAAAAAATTTAAAATTTAAAAATTGATTGACCATGATATATTAAAAAGCATTTGGACTTGCGTCGTTTTAATTTCGTTCTTTTTTTCCTGTTGCATTTTCAATGAATCAGGGAGAGTTCTGAAAAAATAAATTGAAACCGGCTACAAAAGAGAGGAATGTGATATATTGTAAATTTGTTTTTTATTTTAATTTTAATTTTAATAAAGGGTATAGCCCACCTTATTATTCAAGGAGTTCTTCCTTAGCAATAAGTTTATTTTTGAAAATTCATACGTGATATTGCCATGTTTCCAACCAATTTCAGTCTCAAGGTTTATATGCAACAAAAATGGAATTTTTGCTGTGGATTCTCTGCGAAGTGCGGCAACGGCGACAGCAGTATCGTCGACATGTGTGTGTTTCAGTTCGTAGTAAAGTTGCCAACAAACAAAATTATTTTAATTTACAAATTATCTGTTCTTATATTATTTATATACCTATGTATTAAACATAATATTTAAAATTAAAAACAAACAACAAACTGCTCGCGACTGACAAAATAGTTAATTACTAATTACAAATTAGACAACTGCTAACTTGCGGTAGTTGCTGTAATGCTGAAAAAGTTAGCCGTAAATTCTCTATATTAACTTCGCGTGCCCGTGGCTGGCTGGATGAAATTCTACGGAGTGTTATCTTAACCGTGAAATTCGAAATACAGAGCTACAAGGATTTTCTTATCACGCAAATCAATAGAATACGGCGGCAACTCCCTGGTGTACTGGGCAACAGTGAACTTGTGAAATACAAATCCCTCTTGAGGAATGTTAAAACCTTACTGGAGCAACAATTCCGGAATAGTGTTAATAATTATTGGAGACACCGAGCAGAGAATATTATAAAGTCTGATTCAAGGACAATGTTCCCTAAAATAAATTGGCTTTATAAGCCACGTAAGGTTCTTACGGTGCCGGAATTGAAACTACCAATTGCTTTGTGATATCTATTTCTCGGGCGGGAATTGATAGCAGAAACTCAATCAGTAGAAAGATAGAGAAACTCAATCAATAGAAAGTCTCCAAAGTGTTTCTGTTGGTGAACGAGGGATTGCACGGATTTCGTAATCTGGACAATTAGTCTGAAGCTCTTGTGCGCTTCTCAAATGACATGAAAGCGGACGAACTAACGCAAGACCAAACAAACAACTACTTCTCGACAATCACTGAAATTACAAACATTTTTAGAAAACTAATTAACGAGCCCTCGACAGGTTTAGATAACATTCCCAATATTACGTTAAAACAACTTCCGTTCGATATCATACGAAAATACTGCGTAGTTTTTAATAACTCAATAACCACTAATAACCCAGTTGTTGGAAAACATTGAAGGTTTTTCCAATAATACAAAAAAGTAAAGATCCGACGAATTATAGGCCAATTAATTTCTTGCCTAATATCCGGAAGGTTTTAGAAGTAATTATTGGCAAGACCCTTTTGAACGTAAGCGACGAGGAAGAGATCATACTGCGGAACCAATTTGGGTTCAAACAAAACTACTCGACAGTATACACGCTGTTACCAAATTGATTTCAGATGCCAACTGGCCCTTATGACAGCTCTGTGTGGCAAGATGTGCTGGGGGCACATGACGCTGCAAACGTTATATTAGGGGTTCAATTTTGTTTTGTACACATTTTGCTTTAACTAGTTCTAAGTATAGTTAAGTTGTTTTAAGTATTAACAAAAAAAAATAAAAATGTAAATGTTTTTCATCCATTTTTCCTTCAAAATTTTTTTTTAGAATGAATGTTATTAATGAATGAAATTAAAAAAAAATTGCTAAAAAAATATAATAATGCATGTACCGCCGTCAGATCATTTATAAAAGAAATACTAATATAGATTGTAAGTTTCTTAATTTTATTACTAACATTACATTTTAAGGATTATATGGATAAAATAAATGATTACATAAAAACGAGTTCAATGTATGTTTGTATTTGCAAACATATTAGAAGACACCAACTTAGGGCGAAAGTGATGTTTACTTAATGCCAAGGTCTTTCGTGTCAATTATAGATATACAATATTAAATTAATGACTCACGGAGAGAAATAAAATTGTAAATTCAACAGCTCAAAGTTGTCAAAAGCTATTCGGTAAAAATTTTCTTTCAAAAATATGTATCAACAGCAAAAACTGTTGTTATCGTAAATTTTAAGTAAATTTAGCCGACGAATTGGTTGATTTTGGATATTTTTCATTAACAAAAGACTCTGTAAAAGCAAAGCAAAGTTTGTTGATTTTATCGAAATACGGTTTCCGGTCAAAAAGAAATTTCAACTTATTTTTAGTTGCTTTTACTGTCTTTTCAGTTTCAATTGTACATGACTATATTCTTGTAACGTGCAAGACATTTCTTGATTTAACTGATTCTGTCTGGTGCTAGTGGTTGAATCAGCAAAATCTACAGATATGTCAGTTGTTACAGCCGAATTATCTGTAAGATTATTATTAGATCACCGTTAGTTTACGATGTATGCCTATACGCATTACTTTTTAGAATCGCTTAAGAAGTTCGGTCGTGTTTTTTACGCATAAAAAGTGGATAGTTAATAAAAACTGAGTCTTAAGTGCAATATTTTAAATCAAGAACCTTCGCAGTGCAATGAATTAACACGTAAGTAAGGAAAAACAAAAGCTATAAATAAAACTTTAAAAAATTACACATTTCATGTGATATCAATTTATTTTTTATAGAAATTGAAAGAACGCCCGACGCAGAAAACGATTCCGACAAACTTTGGCTATTACATAATCAAGAACCTGGGCAAACGTTGAAATCAGAATTAAATACATATTTCTTTTTCTCCGATTCCAATAGATTTCACCTGTGCGCATAATGATGCAGTCAGCAGATTATATTCTGAGTGGAAGAATAAAAGCCAAAAAAAAGTTGCAACTACTGTAAAAACCATGAAACCAAATATACCAGAAAATTGCGATAATAAAGGTATGAATGCATGCCAATAAAATGATACACACATATGAACATATTTATATATTCAACATTTCTTTTTCCTCGTAGATTTAAACATCTTTAAGATATTTGAAGCGTTGCTGCTGCAAACAGGTATTAATTAAAAATATCTTCCGGTTCTTCAATGTACAAGCCTCAATCAATGCTATGTATGCACATATATGTAAATAATAAAAATGCAAAAAAAATGGATTGAACAAATATTTGGATGTCTTTTTATAACTTTCTTCCAGACAGAGAATTCTACATAATTTGGGTTAAATTTGTCCCAAATTTGTAGAGCTGCAAAAAAAGTGGTGAAAAACAACATAAGTGGTTGTTGAATCTACGGGTTTAAGACTTAAGATAAGCGAAGCTATTTTACCAACACACAAGTATGTTGAAACTACTGCTTATATTATAAGCTTGCTACGCAGTTTGTACTGTAAATTCAACAAAATGATTGTTGATTTTGAGTACTATGAATAGTTGATTTTACTGAAAGAGTTTTAATATCAACATATAATTATGTTGCGATAACTTTTATAATTGTTACTTTCGAATGCAATTTACCCGGTTAATTCAACAGATTGGTAGTTGATCCAACAATTAAGCAAAATCGTAAATTCAACAGTTTATGCTATTAGCTGAAAATCAAGACCGGAAAACGTTGAATCGACTGTCGTTTTCGGTAATTTCAACAACTTCTTTTTCTCCGTGCATTGTGTTGTTGTTGTAAACAAACGAACCATTGCTGGGTTTCAGAAGCATGGCAGCATTCCCTTTCTCATTTGCATTTGCAAAAAACAAGAAAATAAATAATGAAAAAAAAATTTTTTTCATGTAAATTCTCTAATAGGAGAAACATATGTGTGCAAAGTTTGAACCGGGTTAATTTAGAACAAAATAATATAAGAGCCCCCTTCACTTAAATTTTTTTTCAAAAACTGTTCTCACCGGAGATCAGAGATACAGTTGTGTAAAAAAAATTATATATTTATAAAATATATATCAAAAACTCAAAAATGTTTACAAAGAGATCGGTCTATCGGAGATACACATATGCTTAAAATTTAAAGCAAATCGGGATAATTTTTAAAAAAAAAATTTATGGCCACGCCCCCGGGCCCATTCGCTCCAAAAATATTACAAAAACTTTTATCCATTGGGATAAACATATGTTTAAACCCCTCCCTCCCCACCCCTCGGGACGCAGGGCGAATTGGCACAAAAAATGTCCAAAAAGTTTTGTCCATCAGAGATACATGTGTATAAAATTTTACCAAAATCGGGCTAATTTTTATTTTAAATTTGTATGAGGCCCCACGACCCCCGGGCCCGGGTCACCAAAATTTTTACAATAAGTGTTGTCCATCAGAGATAACAGCGTGTATAAAATTTGAAAAAATTCATTCGGGTTAATTTTTTTAAAAAACAGAAGTGCCACGGGCAAGCGAATTTAAAAATTAAAATTTTTCTTGTAAATTCTCTGATCGGAGATTCAATTTTGTGGTGAAAACATAGCAGCCACAGCGCACAGTTGATGCCACGTACACACAACGACGTACGAAGTGCCACTAAAATTCTTTCTTTTGAGTGGAGTTTAGCTGTAGCTGTGTGAGTGCATAACCAGTTCTTCATATACTAATAATATTGTACAAAACACAAATTAAGAATGCACTCACACAACGGAATGTACAACACATTTCACTTGCGGAACCATTCAGTTTTGTATAAAAATATTTGTTATACTTCCTCTTGATATCTCTATACTCTCTGCTGCAACACAACAAAAAAACAACCACAATCGTAAAATAAGCAGCGCAGCTTGCGCTCATCAGCACACACAGAACACAGTCATTATAGTATGACATGATTTTTTGATGCCGCAAATGGAAAAATTTGTATGGGAACCCCCCGACTTGAGGGCTTTAGGAAGTGTGTTAAAAATTGATCACAAGATTCTGCCAGCCAGCCACGGGAGAATTTAAAAAGTGAAAGAAAAGGAACAGAATAAATTTAAAATTTGCTTTCTTTCAAAATGCAAATGCAAATGGACTTTACACACATACATAATAATACACAAATACTTTTGGCTATACGCAACTGCACTTGTTCTTCTTTTCGTCTACTATGTTTTACTTCGACATTTAAAAATCAAGTACACTTATTCTTCTTATTTTATTTTAGGTACTTCTACTTCTAAAATTGGAGCTCCATATAACATCATCACTCAAGTACACTTGTTCTTCTTTATGAAACACATCAGCAAATATCTTATCCAAATTATCAAGTACAAATAATTCGAAAATAAATTTGATGTTAAGTTCGAACCTTTGAAGATGGTCAAGCGGTCAAATGTGGCCGTTCGATGTAAATGAATTTGCCTTAATTCAATGCCATCTGCGTTGGTATCTGAAGGTATAACCATTCATATAAACGATTTGGCCAATTTTATCGATAAATAAAAAAAGCTAGAAATGCCGACGATGCAAGCGCAGCTTTTGAAAGCAATTCTTACGAATTACGAGAATAGGCATCAATGTCTGATCAAACTTACCATCATGAATTTTTGATCCTCAAATTGGTGATCATTGGTCCGATGTAAGATATGCATTTGTGCAGTATATTTTATTTTCACAATGATACGGTATTTTTAAAGGAGACGTTGATAACAATGGGTCACTTTTTTCGTATATCTACGAGTATGTAGGTATGTGTATTAAATGTAAATGCACATTATGTCTAAACTTCCAATAAAACGATACACAAAATTTCACAATGATTCGAATGCATAGATATTAACGAATCATGATTGAATATTTCAAAGACAATTTGTTCGTAGACACATATATATTAAGATGAAAAGCTAAATATTGTATAAATGCATAAAAGTAATATTGAAATAATTTTAAAGTTTTAAATTATGCGAACTAAACGGTTTTCTAGAGTATAAAGTTTTATTATTCTAGTAACTGCATATTGGCACGCTTTTCTAGAGTATAAAGTTTTATTATTCTAGTAACTGCATATTGGCACTTTTTCTTAAGGCACTTTTTTTCACTTTTTGTTTGTTAGGTATTTTTTTATTTGGATATGCTTTATGTTTGCCTACACATCGACACATAGACAAAAATATACATAATATGGATATCTTGATATACTTTTACAGTTTATTTAAACATACTACAATATAACATAAATAACCGTGCTAAACTGTATAATTGCAACACATAACACGGCACTTTAATAACGTTGTAAACAACAAGAGGACTGACTGTTCAGACTAGACTGCTTAGACTAGTCCTAACTTTATACGCAAACAAATATTTGACAAAACCGTATAGTTGGTATCTACATCATTATTCCTTTAGATTATTAGTGGAAAACGTCAGTTTAACATACATATGATGTTTAATACGCAATGTTTTGCACTTGTAGCTACGTATCACTGGTTAGCGAGTAGGTATCCGTTGTAAGACTTCGTTAGAACAGGTGTTTGATTTTGGTTAATACACTGGCTAGTATAATAGGTATATAATTCGCACTTTGATTTTTAACATTTTATATTTTCCAGACGACAATCAAAGTTATCAAACTTGATATCGTGCATACGTTGAATACAATACATTTCTTTCAAAATGGTGATCAAGATTTTTTGTTATGCTTATTGATTACAACTTTGCTTGTTGATCGGAATTCGCTCAATATATCTTCATAAAAATGCACACTTAAAACACAAAAATTCCTTAAGAAATATAACGCGCGCCATTCAACTCTTGCGCACTAAGCCGGCGAATTTCGAGTTTCGACTAAACAAAAATTTTGATTGAACCCATAAACCTTCAGGGTATTCAGTGAAATACCGTGCCGTGTATATGCTTTTGCTACACCAAGCTCAAACCACCACACTCACTGTGGTGCACTCTTTCTCAAATCTTTTCGTAGCCGTTACGTATATCTCATCTCAGCATCGAAATTATCTCTAAACTGCGAGAGCGTTGTGTTAATATAAGATTTCATCTTCTGAACTCCTCGCAGTGACTACCATTACCACCACCGCACAGCAGAAACCCGACAAACCTAAATGCCAGCATCAACACATACGTACACTTTTAATAAACCACTCGTGTTTATATATACCAACAGTTTACGTGTGTAAAATGCCTAAATCGAACCCCAGAAGCGGTGGTAGGAATGCGATCCCGGGCATCTCCGCGCAGTACAAGGATCAAAATAATCAAAAGTATAAAGCACTAACACATTTAAAATTCGATTGTGTTGACGTATGGTAACTGGCTGTAGCAGTGTTGGTATAAAATCACCTGGTGAACAAGTTATTGCAGCCATTTAGTTTTCATTAGGCCACGCCCTTTACTGACGAAGACCGGCCCCTTGAATTCTAAAACACTGGGACGGTGTGATAGCACACAGCTGCGTTTCATGTTTCTTCGGATTTGTGTGAGTGAATAGTAAAGCTCCCTGATAAAAATGCCCGTAAGGGCGGTGGCTATTGGCTAGGATTACGGCAATTTTGTCATGGTGTGAGTCAGTTCGACAAATTCATTAACTTTTCGCTGTTGCATCCCACTTTGTATAAATCACTGAATAAAACTAAAATCAGATGCATATTCACATGCAGGCGACTGTAAACCTTCCATCGAGAACTTTGGATGGAAGTGGACTGCAGATAAACACAAATTGCTTGTGGGTGCATCAGCATCGGGTGTATTGGAAAAATTTAAAAGTAATTCGAATTGAAAAATTACATCTGAAGCCAACGGGCAAGTGGCTTAAAACTGGACAGCACTCTCAACTTGTCATTTCGTCGGTATAAGCTTTTCACATACCGCCATGAAAATCACGCTCGAATAAGTAATATCGTTCCTTATTTACCTTCAGGCGTAAGCAACGTCGAGCATGCAATTTAGAGCTGAGAGCGGTCCGTGCCAGACATGAATTTTACAGGAAAAAGTGCACTCTTTTCTCTGTTAAAAAGCGACAACTTAAAAAATTAATTTTGTTTTGTTATTGCAGTAAGCCGCATTTCAAGAGAGCGTTTTTATACACTACCTTCGAGTCTTGAGTTATATAATCGAACTGTTGGATTCCCGTATTATCAATATACCTTTTTTTTATTAATTAACATTTAGCTACTAAAATTAAAATGCAATTAAAATATTCAGAACACATCAACAAAAAAAAATCACAAATAGCCAATATTAAAGAATTGTATCATAATTTCTTTGTGCATATGCACTGCATACCTTACCTGGCTCGCACACCTTTCTTTTTTTTCAATAGTTTTAATTAATTTTAAGTATAAAAAGCTTCGTTCTCTTGAGGATACCTTATCCTTAGTGCTGATGCTACAGTTATTGGTATTTAAAACATGCTGTCAGTTAGCTGAATATTATGGTGAAATTGAACTTTGGGCATTTGCGTGAACACAATGTTAATAACTCTATTCTGTTTTAAAGATGGAAAAAGTATACAATACATAGCAAAATTAGTTCATTGTACCTTGTCGAATCATTGCGTACCAGATCTACACATATGCTTAGTAAAAGACGACTACATAGCAAAAAAAACTCACTGTTCATGCGCACCTAGGCTACCAGGAAAAGGAATCGACTTAAGTTGTTAAGATCGCATTATTAATATCAAATGCACGCAGAAAAAAAATTTGTTGCATAGGTAGGTAAGTACGTGCAGTTTTAAATTCTTTCATAGTTCGAATATATACGAGTGAGACGATGATGAGAAATGAGGTGTGTTATAGTAGCACTTTAACTCATGTGGATCTATTGCGCTTCCCCCTTCGACTTGTGTCGAATCGTTGCTCCGCATCCTTTGAAAAGATGTCACGGGGTTTCCTCCGCTTCTCCACACATTCTGCAGCTGCCATCCTCTTATATTTTTAACTTCTTTAGTTGTCCTTTAAGTCTACAATGTCCTGTTAGGACATTCAGCTAGTCTCTACTCTTAACATCTTTTGTTCATACAAAATTGTGCTCTACAAAGGGAGATATAGCACCTTTCCTTGTAGATATCCTCTTGTCGTGTTGACCATAAAAGTTTTGGCATCAAACAATAATTTTCGCTGTTCTAGTTCTCAGCATCTCGCAGATTCATTTAGTGATTGTGCTGTCTATTTTATTTATCTCCAGAGTGCTTTTTATCGCCTCATGAGATGCGTTGTCGAATGCTTTTTAAACGCGACATTTTGATGGTCTACTTTTTAAAGTCGTTTTTAATAGTAAGCCCTTTCTCGATGTCTAGGAAGCCGCATATCTTGATTTTCTTACTATGGCAAATGACCCCTCTATATTTTTCGAGAGCGTCCACAGGGCTGGAAGCTTCTTACTGCCCATAGGATTCTTTGCTCAGCGCATATCTCCGAGGCATTCTTCCAGTCCTCCTTACTTTTTCTGCGATGGTTAATCCCCATCCCATCTCAGGCGGAAACTTCTGCGTTGGGCTCTTCTAACTTCTGTGTTATATTCTGTAAGAGCTATATATGTACTGCTGTCAAATAACCTACGTCTTAGCGGATTTGATGAGTTTCTTCACGAGGGCTGGATCTATGAAGGGTCCAAGGGGTGCAGTGCACCCGGGTCCCCGACTAAAGGGGGCCCCGAAGATGCCCCCGACAAAAAACTTTTCACATTAAATTTTTGGATTTTTAATTTTAAGAATAAATAATAAATATAAGCTTCTCGCAACCATTTGGGTTGAGCATCTATATTTTTACACACAAATGACCTCTGACAAACTCTCGGAAGTTTGTCAGACTTTCGCGAAAGGTGGGACACCGTGAAAAATACTTTTGGTGTTGCTGGGATTCGAACCACGAACGTCCTGCTCAAAAGCTACGCTCTTATCCACTGAGCCACGGCGCCCACTAATTTTAAGAATAAGGCATACAAAAAAACTTCAAATAACTTAACTCAAACATGTTTCACTCATGAAAACTTGTACGAGTTAAACTTAAACACCTTGTAACTTTAAACTGAAACTGTTCATTCAAAATATATGATTATATAATATATAATATCGGCGCGCAAGACCATGACCGGTCCAAGGCCTGACTTCTCGCAACCATTTGTGTTGAGCATGCATATTTTTGCACACAAATGGAGGGACCTACAATATAATGCCGGATCCGAACGGCGAATTCAGTGACAAGTTATTACTCTCGGACGTTTGTCAAACTTTCGCGAGAGGTGGGACACCGTGAAAAATACTTTGGTGTTACTGGGACTCGAACCATGAACCCCCTGCTCAGCAGTCCATGCTCCTATCCACTGAGCCATGGCGCCCACATATGATTAACTTTAATTAAACTATCCATGCTACATTCCAAAGCAAAATCATTTGCTTTACTGTAATTCATTACGTCAGGAATCAACTCGCTTCCAATTGATTTCTGTTCATCTTTTTGGTGCATGTTTTATCCTTCATCCTCTTCATTTATGTTGTGGTCTCCGCATCGGCTGCTTTTATGCCATACAGCTTAGCGTACTCCTCTCATTTTTGTAGTTCTATTTTTACAAACGAAGATTTTTTCTATACAGATCTGTACAAATATTTCCCTTGCTTTCTAACATTTATTTTGACTTCAAGTTCTTCAAGGAGTTACAATTTTTAAGTGACCAGCACTGCTCCATTACTTTTGTGAAGGCTCATTTGAATCAAGCAATATCCTTGATCTTGATATTCACTACCTTTCTAAGACAGTTCGCAAACAAGTTAATTGTATTACTGGCTAATTATAATAATCTATGCAAAAATAGTACCAAAAGTCAAGAAGTCAAAATATTCTGCATTCAAGTAGATGGCACATATCAGGCGTTCTCATAAAGAGCAAACTATATTTATTTTAAGATACAAGTTTTTAGGGCTCACTAAATTAGTATTATGTCAATTTGAAAGAAATTGTAGTGACATTCAAATTTGCAGAGGACAGGCTTATGATAATGGAGCATACATGAAAGGTAAATACAAAGTGTCCAAGCAATTATCTTGCATTATATGTTCCTTGTTTAGCTCATAACTTCAATTTGATTTCTGTGATGCTGCCTCGTCCTCTCTACAATGTAAGAATCTATATTCGGAAATTTGTAACGTCTTTACACTATGTTTGCTTCATCAGCTAAACGTTGGAAAATTTGAACAGAATAAGTAATAGGAGGCAAGAGTATAGAATCAATAAAATCTGTGGTATCCCAAATGATAAAAAAAAAGTTTCAGAAGCAAATTCTATACTGGATTATATCATAACAATGCTATTTATTTAATCATTAATTGTGTGAACAAATGTTTTTATTGATATTTATTAAATAAATAAAATGCTAGAGGAAGAAACAGTACAGGTTATCCGCCAGTTCGATTGCGCAACAGAAAACGCTTCAATAAGATTTTTGGAAATAATTTTTGTACTTTTATGCTGGAGATGTATATGAACTGATTTAATATCCGAAATTTCTTTAGTAATAATCATTATTCCAACAGAATTTTCTGATATTTTTGCTAATTTTATAATTCCATTGCGTATATTTTTAACTTTCGGTAACCAATGCTAGCGCATAGAGATCGTTTAGTAAGTTGAAGTTAATTAAAACTTAACTTCGCTCTTTTATGGCACAAGAACGATTATCAGCATTGGCGTTATCATTGATTAAATCAGGCGAATAAAAACCTGTAATTTTCAGCCAACTGATACTTATTTTTGCGGCAGAAAAAGGCTTAAAAAGCAAGAAGGCTTTAATAAGTGCAATTTTTTGTTTTTGTTTTTTTACGCCGTGAATTAATTTATGTTATATTATAATTGGTTTTTTAAGCTGTAAATTATAGGTATTATTGTTTTATTATTCTAATTAATAAATCTTGTTTTTTTTTATTAAAATAATAAAAATAAAACTGGTAGAGGGCCCCAAAATCCCTTCTCGCACCTATGTCTCCAAAGGGCAAGATCCGGCACTACTTCACCCGCCTTCTGGGCTGACAGCTACGCTACACCACAAAGCTTCTTTGTTCACTTTAGCCACAGAAAATATAATATACAGATGTCTCATGCCCATGCAATCATTTGGGGAATATTTTATCGAGCAGGCCTGCTTGAAATTATTTGTATATTACTACTACTACTATAACATTGGAACTAGCCAATAGATGGCATTTATCTGCAAGAAAAAATTTAATAAACAACACTTCGCTCCATAAGCGTGAGACATCTAGGTATTTATTTTCTTTGCTTAAGCCTTCACAGAAACCCAATTTCTTTGAAACTCTACTCGACGGAATTTAGCGATTGGTTCAATTTACTATTATTAAGCTACTACATGACCACACCAAACTGGGTAAGGTCTTCTCGAAATCGGGACTCGTGAAAAATTTTTTTGAGAGAAGCCAGGATCGGAGAGCCAAATACAATGATGACATGTCCATATCCCGTAACGTCCTGTAATTTTTAAACTGGGCCATCAACCATTATTGTTAAATTAGTTTTTAAAATTACCATTTCCACTAATCCTGCATGCGAACATCCCACAAAAAAAAGTTGCATTCCACAACAAAGTGTCGCACTATACCATAATCTACCAACAGTTTTATAGTTGTGAGTTGGTGGCTCGAAATCGGGAGTGGTGAAGGCATTTTTTGAGAGAGGCCAGGATCAGAGAGCCAAATACGACGAGGATGACGATGACGATGACGATGACCATGACGATGACGATGACGATGACGATGACGATGACGATGACGATGACGATGACGATGACGATGACGATGACGATGACGATGACGATGACGATGACGATGACGATGACGATGACGATGACGATGACGATGACGATGACGATGACGATGACGATGACGATGACGATGACGATGACGATGACGATGACGATGACGATGACGATGACGATGACGATGACGATGACGATGACGATGACGATGACGATGACGATGACGATGACGATGACGATGACGATGACGATGACGATGACGATGACGATGACGATGACGATGACGATGACGATGACGATGACGATGACGATGACGATGACGATGACGATGACGATGACGATGACGATGACGATGACGATGACGATGACGATGACGATGACGATGACGATGACGATGACGATGACGATGACGATGACGATGACGATGACGATGACGATGACGATGACGATGACGATGACGATGACGATGACGATGACGATGACGATGACGATGACGATGACGATGACGATGACGATGACGATGACGATGACGATGACGTTTATATTGAAATTTTTATTTTTTAATATTTTTATATTATTAAAATTAAATATAAATTTCTTAATATAACAGAGTTTCCGGAGGTTGATTTTGGTATTGCCAGGGAGACCGGGGATAACCTCTACCGGTCTGCTAGCGGGGGAACCATCGAACTCCTTATGGCAAAGGTTCAGTGGTGCGGTCATCTAATCTTATTATTTAATAACAATAACTGTTATTAAACAGTTCTCTTTCTTCGTTTCGCGTGCATTCTCGTTAGTTTTGTAGTTCTTTATGAAAGTTTTAGGAAAACAAAACAATGTGTTTGTTTCCTTATGCCTCAACCACATTGATTCTTTTTCTAAAATGAACTTGGTCTTATTCAACATTTCAATTTGTCGTCTGATCCCATGTCACACACTCCATTTTACAATGATGACGATGACGATGACGATGACGATGACGATGACGATGACGATGACGATGACGATGACGATGACGATGACGATGACGATGACGATGACGATGACGATGACGATGACGATGACGATGACGATGACGATGACGATGACGATGACGATGACGATGACGATGACGATGACGATGACGATGACGATGACGATGACGATGACGATGACGATGACGATGACGATGACGATGACGATGACGATGACGATGACGATGACGATGACGATGACGATGACGATGACGATGACGATGACGATGACGATGACGATGACGATGACGATGACGATGACGATGACGATGACGATGACGATGACGATGACGATGACGATGACGATGACGATGACGATGACGATGACGATGACGATGACGATGACGATGACGATGACGATGACGATGACGATGACGATGACGATGACGATGACGTTTATATTGAAATTTTTATTTTTTAATATTTTTATATTATTAAAATTAAATATAAATTTCTTAATATAACAGAGTTTCCGGAGGTTGATTTTGGTATTGCCAGGGAGACCGGGGATAACCTCTACCGGTCTGCTAGCGGGGGAACCATCGAACTCCTTATGGCAAAGGTTCAGTGGTGCGGTCATCTAATCTTATTATTTAATAACAATAACTGTTATTAAACAGTTCTCTTTCTTCGTTTCGCGTGCATTCTCGTTAGTTTTGTAGTTCTTTATGAAAGTTTTAGGAAAACAAAACAATGTGTTTGTTTCCTTATGCCTCAACCACATTGATTCTTTTTCTAAAATGAACTTGGTCTTATTCAACATTTCAATTTGTCGTCTGATCCCATGTCACACACTCCATTTTACAAAATGAGTTGTACAACAGAAATGTCGACGTCTTATTATATTTATATTTATATATGGTTTTTAAATTATGTTTTATATACCATTTGGTAATAGCATTGAGTTGATTAACACTAGCTAGAAGCTAAGTTAGAGAGTTGGTCAGATCTTTTGATCAATTTTTAACCCACTTTCCAAAGCCCGATTTTATTGAAATTTATTTACCCGATTTTATTCAAACCGGTTAGAGAATTTACACGAACAATTTTTATGGGTTGTTTTTTTATCTTCATATTCAAGAAGTTGGAGCCAATGAAAATGCACATTCAATGAAAGTAATTCAACATTTCAATTTGTCGTCTGATCCCATGTCACACACTCCACTTTACAAAATGAGTTGTACAACAGAAATGTTGACGTCTTATTATATTTATATTTACATTTATATATGGGTTTTAAATTATGTTTTATATACCATTTGGTAATAGCATTGGTAGAAGCTAATAGAAACTTAAAAGGAAAGGAAACTTAGGAACTATTTAAAACTGGGATATATGGAAGGCAATGACCAAAAAATGGTGAAAACATATAAATGCCTTACCAAGCTTTTGTCGTAAATTGAGTTATTTTCGGAAAAATGCAGTAAATATAAAACAGAAGGATGCGTAGTAAAAACAAAAAGAAATTATGTAATAACAAACGAAACCAATGTCTTCGTTTGCACGGGTTTGGAACACTAACGATGAATAAAGATCAGTGAGTGCCATGTCCTGTCGTCCTGTCCTTGTATCTCTATTATTCTACTTTTATTTAAAGTTAAATAAAAGAGTTAAAAAAATCACGTATTTCAAGTCATTCATTATTAGGTTATGCTCCGTTCTTCTGCAATATTTTTTAAGAACACAGAAACTAATGACATGCAGGGACTTATTAGCTCAACTCTCTGTTTAAATATGAGACGAAGTTGGTGTACTTATGTGGTTAAGTTGGACAATCTCATATTTGTGGACATAGATCGACATGTTTAGTCTTTAGATCTTTTTTATTTCTACTCCTATAATACTATTAAAGATAATAAATTTCATATTATATATATTATAAATTATCTGTACTAACTGTTGTAGGGGTAGCCACGTCTTTAGTCGATGCTAGAAAGTCTGGAGGGTTTCTTTTAGGTTAAAAAATTCTTCAGAATATTAAATACACAAAATACATGTACGTTCCATAAACGCGTGTACATGTATATGTAACATATGTATATATGTATTTATTTTCCAGTATGCACCCCTGGTGGAAAATAATACAGCTGCGTTGCAATTTCTAATTTCAGCATTTTGGTAGGAATGCTTGCATGCTGGATCGCATAAGCCAGGCATTTGCTGAAATGTTTGTGAAAAAGTCCTGATAGCCGTAGGCAACATTAACAATCACGATTCTTCGCAAGTTGTACCACTGTTTTACTTTTACAAATAAGAGTCCACAATGTGCTATCCCGTAATTTGGTAGAGTTGCACGCCGACAATTGATTATTGTGTATTGTGCGGTGGGGAATGCTGCGATGCTGACGGAGAGAAGTTTTACATTGCGCACTCTCCGCCATCAGCTATCCAGTTGAAGGACGCGTCTGATGGGCTTAGGGCTGTAAATAAGAGATCCTTGCTGCTCCTTTAGTTGGCCAGTGAACCACCATATTTTTTCGTCTGTATTTATTGCCCTTATTATTATGGTGTTGTTTTTTATTAATGTATTTTTTTATATATTATTGAAATCGTTTGACGATTGTAATTAAACATTTTTGAAAAACATAGGTTTGTTACAGGAAGTTTAAGTGGTCCCAAAAAAATTTATTCAGTTAATCAGAATTCAGTAAATTGTTTATATTTTTATTAGATTTAAATCCTGTCACCCTGAGAGCAATATTAGATATGCCCTTCTTTTCAAAATCTTTTGTTTAACATGACTTGATCGCTGTTTGTCTGTTTTTTCGACTATTACCAAATTTCACATGACCTAGAGAGCTTGAATTTTGTGAGCAGCTAACCCTCGTAGGGCATTTTTGAGATACCACCTACGACGTTTTTCAAGAGTCGCGTGTGGTGCGTGTGGTACGTGTAAAAGTTTTTTTAATCAACTTATTTGAGGATCTTTGTAACCAACCTTTACACGACATAGATGAAATGTTGTGACCACCTAAACCTCGTATGGCATTTCTGAGAGCGTGTCGCTAGTCACGTTTGGCGCTTGTGATGCGTGTAAATGTGGATATCATTTTCATCAACTCAAATATAAAATTTATTCTTATGCCGATGTATATCTATACATAAAAGTTTGTACCCGAAAAACAAAGTTGTTTTGCATTTATTTCTTACCATAAATTCTATATAGACTTACGTCACAGCTTTTTAGTTACTATTAATGTGTTAAACAAGCTAAAAAATTATATTATGTCGTTTTAAAAAATTGTTTTGGTTTTTACAATTTCCTTAATGTTTATCTCTTTTTGAGGTTTTTATAATAAGAAAGTTTGGCTCCCCGCAGTGCTACAGTAGCGATTCGCGATATTGTTTTCATGAAAACATTAAAGTTAAATCAATATTCAGATGCCTCGACCTGATAGAAGGTATCGTATAAATCTTAAACATGGCATTTCATGTTTGCTTCCATACAAATAAGTTATTTTTTGAAAACAAATTACTAGTGCTTTTTTGCTATTTTCTTTTTCTGGCACAAAAAGATTTCAGTTGCTATGTAAAGGATTATAGTTAAAAAACCATGTATTATATAAGATACAAATTAATTCGAACCAAAATAAAAAGCTTCAGAAATGCAGCAACCATTTGTCGCACGGCTCAACCTGTGAAGTTGTTGACTGATTGTACTCAAGAAACTCGAAACACACTTTCTCATCTTTAAGCTTACTGAAATTATATAAAATTATATATAGTACGCATAAGAGAAAAAAAAAACAATAGTTCGAGATACAATTTTAAAGCAGTAACCCTTGGCGTTCACGAGTTTCACTCGGAGCTATCGCATTAAAGCATAGTCGTAAGTTATTCATTTGCAGAATGTGTTCAGTAGTAACACACAATTGGCAGCGATCCCTGAAGCGACTTGGTTAAAATGGAGAAGTTTTAAATTCTATAATAGGCGGCTAAGACGAATATCGTGCTGGAGTAATGAAATTAATTGCATGGATGAAACAGGTAGCGCACCAATTGGAACTTCAGAGCAGCATATTAACACACACGACTTCCAGTGCATGCACTTCAATTTCTTAGCTTATCCTCTTTTTAAATTCTCTATATTAATTTCGCGTGCCCGTGCTGGTGGACTGGTTGGCTGGCTGACTGGATGGCTGACTGGTCAGATCTTTTGATCAATTTTTAACCCACTTTTCAAAGCCCGATTTTATTGAAATTTATTTACCGATTTTATTCAAACCGGTTAGAGAATTTAGAGAAATTTTTATGGGTTGTTTTTTATCTCCATATTCAAGAAGTTGAAGCCAATGAAAATGCACATATTCAATGAAATTAATTCATCCATTTGTACAGCCAAATATGATGACAACAAACTTTTTGATAAAAATTGTGAAATAGAAGGTGAAACTTAAGATATGTAAAACTGTCGCATAGCTCTATGTTCAAAAGAGGAAATAAAGTTCAATACCCAAGCAGGGAGAGTTGGAAAAATTCAACTGAGATTCTTAGTGAATTCAATCAAAAAATGTTTTTTCAATCTGTTCCCTTACGGATGATGGAACTCATATGAGATTTCTAAAGAACCATTCGTACTTGGAAAATGGCCAAATGTTTTTCAAACAGAAATATTTGCTATTTTACAAGTTGCTAACTGCCTGTCTTGAAAAGGATACAAGGGCGAAACTTTGCAACATGTAGTGACAGCCAAGCTGCTCTACTAGCATTGGAATCCCCTTGTGCAAACAAGAAAATTATTCTGGAATGTAAGAATAAGAAAAGACTGAACTCTATTTTAAGATGGAATTCCGTGACTATTTTCTGGGGTCCGGACCATACAAGAATTAAAGTCAATAAATCTGCTGATATGCACTTGCTAGAAGCGGTTCGTCCACTGTTCCTACTGGTCCGGAACCAATTATAGGTTTGGGTTAGGCAAGCTTAACTATTGGTATTTGAAAAAGAATAGAATGAGGTTACGAGGAGGTTTGAATAGTGAACTCATTGACAACGAGTACAATAGATCGACGGTCTGAGTGCTCAGAGTGAGCCCAGACGTTTTTATTGCTTGTACCAATAAAAACAAACGAAGCATCATTCCAATCAGCCAACTTATTTAATTAAAAATATTAACTTTATAGAACAATAATCAAGACGATTGTGGAATGGATCCGCAGACACACATTTTTGCTGCTCTGGTACATAAACGTTTTTCAGTTGTTGTTGGCCAACTAATTAAAAAAGAGTAAATAAAACTTAGGCAGCTCTGCCGCAATGGAACAAGAAAAATCTAATTAGAGTTAGTAACATTGTTTTACTTTCTTTTGTTGTTTCTCCTTTCACTTTAAAATTGCTTACGGAACAAGTTACTTCAACAACCTGGGGCGTGTTTTATAATATTACAATTAACAACTGGCGGTTAAATAAAGGATTTGCACATTTACTGGGTTTTGACGTATCTACTCATAGAACAGCTATACCTACATAAATTTAAAAATAATCTGCTTTTTGAGCTCTGTAGAATAACAACAGGTTGTTTTGCAAATATAGATAAAAATATTAAATATTTTTCTTGTAAAATGCTTCTGTACTCAGTTTTTATATACCTAAGACCTCATCTCATTGACTGGCAGCATAAGGGTCTCGAGTTTGAATATCGCGTTTTAATGTTTTTGTTACAAATGTTTCGGGTTTGATTCTACCTGAAGTGTGTTAACAAACATACACACATACAATCCAGTGAGTGTGAAGAGTAGAGAGCTGTTAGTATTACTTATATGTATTATTATACTTATAAAAAGTATGTTCAAATAAACGACGTACATACTCGTATATATATCTAATTGAATATAAGCTACTGTCTGCCGTTTTGTCGTGTTCAAATTTTATACTTAATCGGCGGTGAGGAGAAAATTTAGCACGGTATCAAAAATAATTTTGTGTTGCGATTTTGTGTTACATGTTTGAATTCTTGTAGCTAAGTCATTTCTCAAGCGATTTCTATGAAATTCGGTAGGCAGGACTAATTGAAACTATAAGAAATTCTGCAATACGGTTTGTTCGGAAAAAATACAGTAGCTAAAGCACGAATTAAATTTTCTGTAGCAAGCAGCAGCAACAACGAAAGCAGCAAAGAAATCAGCAGCCAAAGTAATGTTAAAAGAAAAAAAAAAAGAAAGTCAAAGTTTTACACCTTTGCCGAATACGAAGCACTGCGACCCAACAACAAAACAACCCCAATCGTAAAGCAAGCAGCGCTTCCCACAGCGCACAGCGCATAACGCACACAGAACACAGTCATTATAGTATTTAATGATCTGATGCCGGGAAAATAATTTGTATGGGAGCCCCCGATCCCACATCCCGATCACTCTCAAATTTTAATAGAAAGTACTGTCACCGGAACTATACATGTGCGCAATTTCGATAAAATCGGGCTTTTGGAAGTGGGTTAAAAATTGATCACAAGATCTGACCAGCCAGCCAGCCAGTCCGCCAGCCACGGGCACGCGAAGTTAATATAGAGAATTTAAAAATGGTTCCTACCGCATATGCTTTTAAGTTTTACGCATAAGTAATTTTTTTTTTTGTTATGTACACACGCTAAAGGGATATCATCCTTATAATGCTTAGCACAACGTGGGCGTTAGGAAATTAGGGAGAGGAAAAGATGAGATGTCTTTGCACGCGTGTTTTAAATGACTGCAGACCATACAAATGAGGAAACACAGAATCGGGCTACATAACTATTGTGCGGCTAAAGAAGAAATCCCTGAATTGGTTAGTACAATCGAAGATAGGTCTAATGGTACACCCGTGGGCTCGAGTTGAGGCACATTTCACTGCATTCTTGATGGCGGTGGCAAATGTGTGGTCGTTCCAACGAAGCTTGTTGTTGACACACATACCGAGAATTGTGAGTTTTTCAGTTTCTTCGATGTAGTATTCTACACGCATGTGAAGTTTTTAACAAATAACAAAATTAACAGAATCTCATATGTATACAGCCTGCATATGTATTGGTAAAAATAACATTTGTTATTTTGAATTTAGAGGTTCGCTGTAAAGCAGATTCACAAGCTCACATATATGTCTTACTAAATTGACCCACACCTGTGTCTTCCTAAAGGAATAATCTATCGAATAGAGTTTGTTAGATTACAATGCAGAGGGGAAGAGGCATTTGTGCATCGGTTTGAACTTTTGTTATTTTTATGAAATTCTTCAATTTGGAGGTTCTCTGTCAAGCGGATTGGCCAGTTCCCAGAGATGTCTCACTAAATTCACCCACACCTGTGTCTTCCTAAAGGAATAATCTATCGAATAGAGTTTGTTAGATTACAATGCAGAGGGGAAGAGGCATTTGTGCATCGGTTTGAACTTTTGTTATTTTCATGAAATTCTTCAATTTGGAGGTTCTCTGTCAAGCGGATTGGCCAGTTCTCAGAGATGTCTCACTAAATTCACCCACACCTGTGTCTTCCTAAAGGAATAATCTATCGAATAGAGTTTGTTAGATTACATTGCAGAGGGGAACAGGCATTTGTGCATCGGTTTGAACTTTTGTTATTTTCATGAAATTCGTCAATTTGGAGGTTCTCTGTCAAGCGGATTGGCCAGTTCCCAGAGATGTCTCACTAAATTCACCCACACCTGTGTCTTCCTAAAGGAATAATCTATCGAATAGAGTTTGTTAGATTACATTGCAGAGGGGAAGAGGCATTTGTGCATCGGTTTGAACTTTTGTTATTTTTATGAAATTCTTCAATTTGGAGGTTCTCTGTCAAGCGGATTGGCCAGTTCCCAGAGATGTCTCACTAAATTCACCCACACCTGTGTCTTCCTAAAGGAATAATCTATCGAATAGAGTTTGTTAGATTACATTGCAGAGGGGAAGAGGCATTTGTGCATCGATTTGAACTTTTGTTATTTTTATGAAATTCTTCAATTTGGAGGTTGTTTGTCAAGCGGATTGGCCAGTTCCCAGAGATGTCTCACTAAATTCACCCACACCTGTGTCTTCCTAAAGGAATAATCTATCGAATAGAGTTTGTTAGATTACAATGCAGAGGGGAAGAGGCATTTGTGCATCGGTTTGAACTTTTGTTATTTTTATGAAATTCTTCAATTTGGAGGTTCTCTGTCAAGCGGATTGGCCAGTTCCTAGAGATGTCTCACTAAATTCACCCACACCTGTGTCTTCCTAAAGGAATAATCTATCGAATAGAGTTTGTTACATTACAATGCAGAGGGGAAGAGGCATTTGTGCATCGGTTTGAACTTTTGTTATTTTCATGAAATTCGTCAATTTGGAGGTTCTCTGTCAAGCGGATTGGCCAGTTCCCAGAGATGTCTCACTATATTGACCCACACCTGTGTCTTTCTAAAGGAATAATCTATCGAATAGAGTTTGTTAGATTACAATGCAGAGGGGAAGAGGCATTTGTGCATCGGTTTGAACTTTTGTTATTTTTATGAAATTCTTCAATTTGGAGGTTCTCTGTCAAGCGGATTGGCCAGTTCCTAGATTTGTCTCACTAAATTCACCCACACCTGTGTCTTCCTAAAGGAATAATCTATCGAATAGAGTTTGTTAGATTACAATGCAGAGGGGAAGAGGCATTTGTGCATCGGTTTGAACTTTTGTTATTTTCATGAAATTCTTCAATTTGGAGGTTCTCTGTCAAGCGGATTGGCCAGTTCTCAGAGATGTCTCACTAAATTCACCCACACCTGTGTCTTCCTAAAGGAATAATCTATCGAATAGAGTTTGTTAGATTACATTGCAGAGGGGAACAGGCATTTGTGCATCGGTTTGAACTTTTGTTATTTTCAAGAAATTCGTCAATTTGGAGGTTCTCTGTCAAGCGGGTTGCCCAGTTCCCAGAGATGTCTCACTATATTGACCCATACCTGTGTCTTCCTAAAGAAATAATCTATCGAATAAAGTTTGTTAGATTACAATGCAGAGGGGAAGAGGCATTTATGCATCGGTTTGAACTTTTGTTATTTTCATGAAATTCGTCAATTTGGAGGTTCTCTGTCAAGCGGATTGGCCAGTTCCCAGAGATGTCTCACTAAATTGACCCACACTTGTGACTTCCTAAAGAAAAAATCTTTCGAATAGAGTTTGTTAGATTACAATGCAGAGGGGAAGAGGCATTTGTGCATCGGTTTGAACTTTTGTTATTTTCAAGAAATTCGTCAATTTGGAGGTTCTCTGTCAAGCGGGTTGCCCAGTTCCCAGAGATGTCTCACTATATTGACCCATCCCTGTGTCTTCCTAAAGAAATAGTCTATCGAATAAAGTTTGTTAGATTACAATGCAGAGGGGAAGAGGCATTTATGCATCTGTTTGAACTTTTGTTATTTTCATGAAATTCGTCAATTTGGAGGTTCTCTGTCAAGCGGATTGGCCAGTTCCCAGAGATGTCTCACTAAATTCACCCACACCTGTGTCTTCCTAAAGGAATAATCTATCGAATAGAGTTTGTTACATTACAATGCAGAGGGGAAGAGGCATTTGTGCATCGGTTTGAACTTTTGTTATTTTTATGAAATTCTTCAATTTGGAGGTTCTCTGTCAAGCGGATTGGCCAGTTCCTAGATTTGTCTCACTAAATTCACCCACACCTGTGTCTTCCTAAAGGAATAATCTATCGAATAGAGTTTGTTAGATTACAATGCAGAGGGGAAGAGGCATTTGTGCATCGGTTTGAACTTTTGTTATTTTTATGAAATTCTTCAATTTGGAGGTTCTCTGTCAAGCGGATTGGCCAGTTCCTAGATTTGTCTCACTAAATTCACCCACACCTGTGTCTTCCTAAAGGAATAATCTATCGAATAGAGTTTGTTAGATTACAATGCAGAGGGGAAGAGGCATTTGTGCATCGGTTTGAACTTTTGTTATTTTCATGAAATTCTTCAATTTGGAGGTTCTCTGTCAAGCGGATTGGCCAGTTCCCAGAGATGTCTCACT
Organism: Nephrocerus scutellatus; assembly: GCA_947095585.1. NCBI lineage: Eukaryota > Metazoa > Arthropoda > Insecta > Diptera > Pipunculidae > Nephrocerus > Nephrocerus scutellatus. The sequence continues at coordinate 53,583,358 of OX352765.1, read as the reverse complement.
AAATTCACCCACACCTGTGTCTTCCTAAAGGAATAATCTATCGAATAGAGTTTGTTACATTACAATGCAGAGGGGAAGAGGCATTTGTGCATCGGTTTGAACTTTTGTTATTTTTATGAAATTCTTCAATTTGGAGGTTCTCTGTCAAGCGGATTGGCCAGTTCCCAGAGATGTCTCACTAAATTCACCCACACCTGTGTCTTCCTAAAGGAATAATCTATCGAATAGAGTTTGTTACATTACAATGCAGAGGGGAAGAGGCATTTGTGCATCGGTTTGAACTTTTGTTATTTTCATGAAATTCGTCAATTTGGAGGTTCTCTGTCAAGCGGATTGGCCAGTTCCCAGAGATGTCTCACTAAATTCACCCACACCTGTGTCTTCCTAAAGGAATAATCTATCGAATAGAGTTTGTTAGATTACAATGCAGAGGGGAAGAGGCATTTGAGCATCGGTTTGAACTTTTGTTATTTTTATGAAATTCTTCAATTTGGAGGTTCTCTGTCAAGCGGATTGGCCAGTTCCTAGATTTGTCTCACTAAATTCACCCACACCTGTGTCTTCCTAAAGGAATAATCTATCGAATAGAGTTTGTTAGATTACAATGCAGAGGGGAAGAGGCATTTGTGCATCGGTTTGAACTTTTGTTATTTTCATGAAATTCTTCAATTTGGAGGTTCTCTGTCAAGCGGATTGGCCAGTTCTCAGAGATGTCTCACTAAATTCACCCACACCTGTGTCTTCCTAAAGGAATAATCTATCGAATAGAGTTTGTTAGATTACATTGCAGAGGGGAACAGGCATTTGTGCATCGGTTTGAACTTTTGTTATTTTCAAGAAATTCGTCAATTTGGAGGTTCTCTGTCAAGCGGGTTGCCCAGTTCCCAGAGATGTCTCACTATATTGACCCATACCTGTGTCTTCCTAAAGAAATAATCTATCGAATAAAGTTTGTTAGATTACAATGCAGAGGGGAAGAGGCATTTATGCATCGGTTTGAACTTTTGTTATTTTCATGAAATTCGTCAATTTGGAGGTTCTCTGTCAAGCGGATTGGCCAGTTCCCAGAGATGTCTCACTAAATTGACCCACACTTGTGACTTCCTAAAGAAAAAATCTTTCGAATAGAGTTTGTTAGATTACAATGCAGAGGGGAAGAGGCATTTGTGCATCGGTTTGAACTTTTGTTATTTTCAAGAAATTCGTCAATTTGGAGGTTCTCTGTCAAGCGGGTTGCCCAGTTCCCAGAGATGTCTCACTATATTGACCCATCCCTGTGTCTTCCTAAAGAAATAGTCTATCGAATAAAGTTTGTTAGATTACAATGCAGAGGGGAAGAGGCATTTATGCATCTGTTTGAACTTTTGTTATTTTCATGAAATTCGTCAATTTGGAGGTTCTCTGTCAAGCGGATTGGCCAGTTCCCAGAGATGTCTCACTAAATTCACCCACACCTGTGTCTTCCTAAAGGAATAATCTATCGAATAGAGTTTGTTAGATTACAATGCAGAGGGGAAGAGGCATTTGTGCATCGGTTTGAACTTTTGTTATTTTTATGAAATTCTTCAATTTGGAGGTTCTCTGTCAAGCGGATTGGCCAGTTCCCAGAGATGTCTCACTAAATTCACCCACACCTGTGTCTTCCTAAAGGAATAATCTATCGAATAGAGTTTGTTACATTACAATGCAGAGGGGAAGAGGCATTTGTGCATCGGTTTGAACTTTTGTTATTTTCATGAAATTCGTCAATTTGGAGGTTCTCTGTCAAGCGGATTGGCCAGTTCCCAGAGATGTCTCACTAAATTCACCCACACCTGTGTCTTCCTAAAGGAATAATCTATCGAATAGAGTTTGTTAGATTACAATGCAGAGGGGAAGAGGCATTTGTGCATCGGTTTGAACTTTTGTTATTTTTATGAAATTCTTCAATTTGGAGGTTCTCTGTCAAGCGGATTGGCCAGTTCCCAGAGATGTCTCACTAAATTCACCCACACCTGTGTCTTCCTAAAGGAATAATCTATCGAATAGAGTTTGTTACATTACAATGCAGAGGGGAAGAGGCATTTGTGCATCGGTTTGAACTTTTGTTATTTTCATGAAATTCGTCAATTTGGAGGTTCTCTGTCAAGCGGATTGGCCAGTTCCCAGAGATGTCTCACTAAATTCACCCACACCTGTGTCTTCCTAAAGGAATAATCTATCGAATAGAGTTTGTTAGATTACAATGCAGAGGGGAAGAGGCATTTGTGCATCGGTTTGAACTTTTGTTATTTTTATGAAATTCTTCAATTTGGAGGTTCTCTGTCAAGCGGATTGGCCAGTTCCCAGAGATGTCTCACTAAATTCACCCACACCTGTGTCTTCCTAAAGGAATAATCTATCGAATAGAGTTTGTTAGATTACAATGCAGAGGGGAAGAGGCATTTGTGCATCGGTTTGAACTTTTGTTATTTTTATGAAATTCGTCAATTTGGAGGTTCTCTGTCAAGCGGATTGGCCAGTTCCCAGAGATGTCTCACTAAATTCACCCACACCTGTGTCTTCCTAAAGGAATAATCTATCGAATAGAGTTTGTTAGATTACAATGCAGAGGGGAAGAGGCATTTGTGCATCGGTTTGAACTTTTGTTATTTTCATGAAATTCGACAATTTGGAGAAGATTTAACTTTGTCCCCATAACGTTACATACATATGTTAAGTTGATTATTATATGTATACCTACAGCGTCATGCATAACCTAACAATACATGATTTGAAATCATTTAATAGTGCGCCTTGAAATTACCCGCTGTTTCCACTAAGAATAATATATTAAAATTTTACCCGCTGTTTCCACTAATAATAATAAATTTGCGCAATAATTTGCGTTTGTGTAGAAAATGAAAAAGTTAACGATTCAAAGATATTTAATCTTAAATGGGGAAAATTCTTTTATTATAGACCATACCATTATATTAATCATTACAATAATATTATATTCAGTATTGTTATGTTGTAGTAAGAAAATATGTGACTTATGAATATACTATATTTATATCCACTCAATAATTATAGCCGGATTTTATTTGCCGAGGAGCAACAACAATTGCACTGTCGAATTCCTTCTTTGGAATTGTGAAAACCTGCTGTTTAGCTGGTTTTGACATTCGAATTCCGAACTCGCTCGGCAAATAAAATACAGCTTATAAATTTGAATTTGTTAAATTTCTGCAGGCGCCTATTCTGTCCTTCGGTTTCTAATATTTATTTCAGTATATAGCTGTATTTTGTTGAAAAACACAATTCTAATTATTATGCTATTCAAATGTCCCCAGCAACCAGCCAAAATTCCCTTGCAGAAGAAATGTAAAAACAATCGCATAGAAAAATCTGACCAAAAGCGTTGCAAGACAGGCATTGGCTGCAAAATCTTCCCACACCAAACAGATCTACTTTTCTAATGACTTGCACAGCGGTATAATTCCAAAGCCTATGGAGATGTAAACGCCTATCGCCATATTGTCATATGAATTTTTGGTATACATTTGCAATTACTCTCTGGAAAAAATGCATAAATACATTCAAAAAATTCACGCGATATAATGTCTACCTCGATTTTTTTTTTACTGTGGCCGTGTTTTTTTTTATGTCAGAGTAATCGGATAATTAATTTAAATGTCAAAATTTAGATCTGTTTTTATTTTCATTTTACGAGAAAAAAAAAAATTTCTCTGTGTCGTTTTTATATACTCCGATAATTCTGGGATATGATCTTTTTACTCTGAAAAAAGATTCAGAGCATTTTTTGACAAACGTAGTTGTTTGTTTCTTTATCAATGAGACTACTACGGAGCAATTAGGGGAAAAATAAAACTTTTTTCTGATACTAAAAAAACACACAGATATTTTTTTGATCTGACAGATCTCGTCAGAGAAAATAATTTACTTTTATTCACTTTGTGTGCAGCGGTACAAGTTTGAAATGTATGGCTGGGTTCTTTTTTGATGTCGAAATAGTTGGAGAGATAATTTAACTGTCAGAATTCGTGTCTTTGTTTTTATTTTTTCATTCACCGAGAAATCTGTTTTCTCGTTCTTTTTTACGGCTCCGATTATTCTCGGATATGATCTTTTTACTATGAAAAAAAATATACAGAACATTGCTTGACAGCTGTAGTTGTTTGTTTCTTTAAACATGAGACAGGTCGACTACTATGGAGCATATTCAGGTGAAAAATAAAATTTTTTTCTAATACTAAAAAAACACAGCAGATAATTTTTTTATCTGACAAATCTATCTGAACAGAGAAAATAATGAACTTTTATTCACTTTGGGTTCAGCGCTACAACTAGTACAAGTTTGAAATTTATATATCAATTTTTTTTCAATATGCCAACCCTGGTGTCAAAAATTAAACTATGGGTTTTCTATTGTCAAAATGAGCTGTACTCAAACTAAATACCAAAAGCTTTTTCAATCTGCATGATTTGCACTTTTTCATATGTTAATTTTTTGGCTGCGATTTGCTCTACAAAACCGTTGCAAATCATGCAGATCCAAAAAGTTTTTAGGAAGCCATTTTTTAGTTATAGCGATCACCGTAAGGCGGTGTTTTTAAACACAATTAAAATTGCTGTTTTGGTTTGGCTAATCCAGCTTGGCTTACAACAAAATCGCATAAGCATAAAGCCGAAAATAAATCTAAAAAGTTTTTAGGATTTATAACTAAAGCCATTTTTTAGTTATAGCGCTCACCGTAAGGCGCTGTTTTGTTTAACACATATAAAAATTAAAATGCATCGAACATTTAAAGCCCATTTAAAGCCAAAAGCTATTGCTTTTGTAAAGCCAAGCTGGATTAGCCAAAGCAGAACAGCAAATAGAAAAACCAACTATATTTTTGATAACAGGGTTGGCATATTGAAAAAAATTGATATATAAATTTCAAACTTGTACTAGTTGTAGCGCTGAACCCAAAGTGAATAAAAGTTCATTATTTTCTCTGTTCAGATAGATTTGTCAGATAAAAAAATTATCTGCTGTGTTTTTTTAGTATTAGAAAAAAATTTTATTTTTCACCTGAATATGCTCCATAGTAGTCGACCTGTCTCATGTTTAAAGAAACAAACAACTACAGCTGTCAAGCAATGTTCTGTATATTTTTTTTCATAGTAAAAAGATCATATCCGAGAATAATCGGAGCCGTAAAAAAGAACGAGAAAACAGATTTCTCGGTGAATGAAAAAATAAAAACAAAGACACGAATTCTGACAGTTAAATTATCTCTCCAACTATTTCGACATCAAAAAAGAACCCAGCCATACATTTCAAACTTGTACCGCTGCACACAAAGTGAATAAAAGTAAATTATTTTCTCTGACGAGATCTGTCAGATCAAAAAAATATCTGTGTGTTTTTTTAGTATCAGAAAAAAGTTTTATTTTTCCCCTAATTGCTCCGTAGTAGTCTCATTGATAAAGAAACAAACAACTACGTTTGTCAAAAAATGCTCTGAATCTTTTTTCAGAGTAAAAAGATCATATCCCAGAATTATCGGAGTATATAAAAACGACACAGAGAAATTTTTTTTTTTCTCGTAAAATGAAAATAAAAACAGATCTAAATTTTGACATTTAAATTAATTATCCGATTACTCTGACATAAAAAAAAACACGGCCACAGTAAAAAAAAAATCGAGGTAGACATTATATCGCGTGAATTTTTTGAATGTATTTATGCATTTTTTCCAGAGAGTAATTGCAAATGTATACCAAAAATTCATATGACAATATGGCGATAGGCGTTTACATCTCCATAGGCTTTGGAATTATACCGCTGTGCAAGTCATTAGAAAAGTAGATCTGTTTGGTGTGGGAAGATTTTGCAGCCAATGCCTGTCTTGCAACGCTTTTGGTCAGATTTTTCTATGCGATTGTTTTTACATTTCTTCTGCAAGGGAATTTTGGCTGGTTGCTGGGGACATTTGAATAGCATAATAATTAGAATTGTGTTTTTCAACAAAATACAGCTATATACTGAAATAAATATTAGAAACCGAAGGACAGAATAGGCGCCTGCAGAAATTTAACAAATTCAAATTTATAAGCTGTATTTTATTTGCCGAGCGAGTTCGGAATTCGAATGTCAAAACCAGCTAAACAGCAGGTTTTCACAATTCCAAAGAAGGAATTCGACAGTGCAATTGTTGTTGCTCCTCGGCAAATAAAATCCGGCTATAATTATTGAGTGGATATAAATATAGTATATTCATAAGTCACATATTTTCTTACTACAACATAACAATACTGAATATAATATTATTGTAATGATTAATATAATGGTATGGTCTATAATAAAAGAATTTTCCCCATTTAAGATTAAATATCTTTGAATCGTTAACTTTTTCATTTTCTACACAAACGCAAATTATTGCGCAAATTTATTATTATTAGTGGAAACAGCGGGTAAAATTTTAATATATTATTCTTAGTGGAAACAGCGGGTAATTTCAAGGCGCACTATTAAATGATTTCAAATCATGTATTGTTAGGTTATGCATGACGCTGTAGGTATACATATAATAATCAACTTAACATATGTATGTAACGTTATGGGGACAAAGTTAAATCTTCTCCAAATTGTCGAATTTCATGAAAATAACAAAAGTTCAAACCGATGCACAAATGCCTCTTCCCCTCTGCATTGTAATCTAACAAACTCTATTCGATAGATTATTCCTTTAGGAAGACACAGGTGTGGGTGAATTTAGTGAGACATCTCTGGGAACTGGCCAATCCGCTTGACAGAGAACCTCCAAATTGACGAATTTCATAAAAATAACAAAAGTTCAAACCGATGCACAAATGCCTCTTCCCCTCTGCATTGTAATCTAACAAACTCTATTCGATAGATTATTCCTTTAGGAAGACACAGGTGTGGGTGAATTTAGTGAGACATCTCTGGGAACTGGCCAATCCGCTTGACAGAGAACCTCCAAATTGAAGAATTTCATAAAAATAACAAAAGTTCAAACCGATGCACAAATGCCTCTTCCCCTCTGCATTGTAATCTAACAAACTCTATTCGATAGATTATTCCTTTAGGAAGACACAGGTGTGGGTGAATTTAGTGAGACATCTCTGGGAACTGGCCAATCCGCTTGACAGAGAACCTCCAAATTGACGAATTTCATGAAAATAACAAAAATTCAAACCGATGCACAAATGCCTGTTCCCCTCTGCAATGTAGTCTAACAAACTCTATTCCATAGATTATTCCTTTAGGAAGACACAGGTGTGGGTGAATTTAGTGAGACATCTCTGGGAACTGGCCAATCCGCTTGACAGAGAACCTCCAAATTGAAGAATTTCATAAAAATAACAAAAGTTCAAACCGATGCACAAATGCCTCTTCCCCTCTGCATTGTAATCTAACAAACTCTATTCGATAGATTATTCCTTTAGGAAGACACAGGTGTGGGTGAATTTAGTGAGACATCTCTGGGAACTGGCCAATCCGCTTGACAGAGAACCTCCAAATTGAAGAATTTCATAAAAATAACAAAAGTTCAAACCGATGCACAAATGCCTCTTCCCCTCTGCATTGTAATCTAACAAACTCTATTCGATAGATTATTCCTTTAGGAAGACACAGGTGTGGGTCAATATAGTGAGACATCTCTGGGAACTGGCCAATCCGCTTGACAGAGAACCTCCAAATTGAAGAATTTCATAAAAATAACAAAAGTTCAAACCGATGCACAAATGCCTCTTCCCCTCTGCATTGTAATCTAACAAACTCTATTCGATAGATTATTCCTTTAGAAAGACACAGGTGTGGGTCAATATAGTGAGACATCTCTGGGAACTGGCCAATCCGCTTGACAGAGAACCTCCAAATTGAAGAATTTCATAAAAATAACAAAAGTTCAAACCGATGCACAAATGCCTCTTCCCCTCTGCATTGTAATCTAACAAACTCTGTTCGATAGATTATTCCTTTAGAAAGACACAGGTGTGGGTCAATATAGTGAGACATCTCTGGGAACTGGCCAATCCGCTTGACAGAGAACCTCCAAATTGAAGAATTTCATAAAAATAACAAAAGTTCAAACCGATGCACAAATGCCTCTTCCCCTCTGCAATGTAATCTAACAAACTCTATTCGATAGATTATTCCTTTAGGAAGACACAGGTGTGGGTGAATTTAGTGAGACATCTCTGGGAACTGGCCAATCCGCTTGACAGAGAACCTCCAAATTGAAGAATTTCATAAAAATAACAAAAGTTCAAACCGATGCACAAATGCCTGTTCCCCTCTGCAATGTAGTCTAACAAACTCTATTCGATAGATTATTCCTTTAGGAAGACACAGGTGTGGGTGAATTTAGTGAGACATCTCTGGGAACTGGCCAATCCGCTTGACAGAGAACCTCCAAATTGAAGAATTTCATAAAAATAACAAAAGTTCAAACCGATGCACAAATGCCTCTTCCCCTCTGCATTGTAATCTAACAAACTCTATTCGATAGATTATTCCTTTAGGAAGACACAGGTGTAGGTGAATTTAGTGAGACATCTCTGGGAACTGGCCAATCCGCTTGACAGAGAACCTCCAAATTGAAGAATTTCATAAAAATAACAAAAGTTCAAACCGATGCACAAATGCCTCTTCCCCTCTGCAATGTAATCTAACAAACTCTATTCGATAGATTATTCCTTTAGGAAGACACAGGTGTGGGTGAATTTTGTGAGACATCTCTGGGAACTGGCCAATCCGCTTGACAGAGAACCTCCAAATTGAAGAATTTCATAAAAATAACAAAAGTTCAAACCGATGCACAAATGCCTCTTCCCCTCTGCAATGTAATCTAACAAACTCTATTCGATAGATTATTCCTTTAGGAAGACACAGGTGTGGGTGAATTTAGTGAGACATCTCTGGGAACTGGCCAATCCGCTTGACAAAGAACCTCCAAATTGACGAATTTTATGAAAATAACAAAATTTCAAACCGATGCAAAAATGCCTCTTCCCCTCTGCAATGTTATCTAACAAACTCTATTCGATAGATTATTCCTTTAGGAAGACACAGGTGTGGGTGAATTTAGTGAGACATCTCTGGGAACTGGCCAATCCGCTTGACAGAGAACCTCCAAATTGAAGAATTTCATGAAAATAACAAAAGTTCAAACCGATGCACAAATGCCTCTTCCCCTCTGCATTGTAATCTAACAAACTCTATTCGATAGATTATTCCTTTAGGAAGACACAGGTGTGGGTCAATATAGTGAGACATCTCTGGGAACTGGCCAATCCGCTTGACAGAGAACCTCCAAATTGAAGAATTTCATAAAAATAACAAAAGTTCAAACCGATGCACAAATGCCTCTTCCCCTCTGCATTGTAATCTAACAAACTCTATTCGATAGATTATTCCTTTAGAAAGACACAGGTGTGGGTCAATATAGTGAGACATCTCTGGGAACTGGCCAATCCGCTTGACAGAGAACCTCCAAATTGACGAATTTCATGAAAATAACAAAAATTCAAACCGATGCACAAATGCCTGTTCCCCTCTGCAATGTAATCTAACAAACTCTATTCGATAGATTATTCCTTTAGGAAGACACAGGTGTGGGTGAATTTAGTGAGACATCTCTGGGAACTGGCCAATCCGCTTGACAGAGAACCTCCAAATTGAAGAATTTCATGAAAATAACAAAAGTTCAAACCGATGCACAAATGCCTCTTCCCCTCTGCATTGTAATCTAACAAACTCTATTCGATAGATTATTCCTTTAGGAAGACACAGGTGTGGGTGAATTTAGTGAGACATCTCTGGGAACTGGCCAATCCGCTTGACAGAGAACCTCCAAATTGAAGAATTTCATAAAAATAACAAAAGTTCAAACCGATGCACAAATGCCTCTTCCCCTCTGCATTGTAATCTAACAAACTCTATTCGATAGATTATTCCTTTAGGAAGACACAGGTGTGGGTGAATTTAGTGAGACATCTCTGGGAACTGGCCAATCCGCTTGACAGAGAACCTCCAAATTGACGAATTTCATGAAAATAACAAAAATTCAAACCGATGCACAAATGCCTGTTCCCCTCTGCAATGTAGTCTAACAAACTCTATTCGATAGATTATTCCTTTAGGAAGACACAGGTGTGGGTGAATTTAGTGAGACATCTCTGGGAAATGGCCAATCCGCTTGACAGAGAACCTCCAAATTGAAGAATTTCATAAAAATAACAAAAGTTCAAACCGATGCACAAATGCCTCTTCCCCTCTGCATTGTAATCTAACAAACTCTATTCGATAGATTATTCCTTTAGGAAGACACAGGTGTGGGTGAATTTAGTGAGACATCTCTGGGAACTGGCCAATCCGCTTGACAGAGAACCTCCAAATTGAAGAATTTCATAAAAATAACAAAAGTTCAAACCGATGCACAAATGCCTCTTCCCCTCTGCATTGTAATCTAACAAACTCTATTCGATAGATTATTCCTTTAGGAAGACACAGGTGTGGGTCAATATAGTGAGACATCTCTGGGAACTGGCCAATCCGCTTGACAGAGAACCTCCAAATTGAAGAATTTCATAAAAATAACAAAAGTTCAAACCGATGCACAAATGCCTCTTCCCCTCTGCATTGTAATCTAACAAACTCTATTCGATAGATTATTCCTTTAGAAAGACACAGGTGTGGGTCAATATAGTGAGACATCTCTGGGAACTGGCCAATCCGCTTGACAGAGAACCTCCAAATTGAAGAATTTCATAAAAATAACAAAAGTTCAAACCGATGCACAAATGCCTCTTCCCCTCTGCATTGTAATCTAACAAACTCTGTTCGATAGATTATTCCTTTAGGAAGACACAGGTGTGGGTGAATTTAGTGAGACATCTCTGGGAACTGGCCAATCCGCTTGACAAAGAACCTCCAAATTGAAGAATTTCATAAAAATAACAAAAGTTCAAACCGATGCACAAATGCCTCTTCCCCTCTGCAATGTAATCTTACAAACTCTATTCGATAGATTATTCCTTTAGGAAGACACAGGTGTGGGTGAATTTAGTGAGACATCTCTGGGAACTGGCCAATCCGCTTGACAAAGAACCTCCAAATTGAAGAATTTCATAAAAATAACAAAAGTTCAAACCGATGCACAAATGCCTCTTCCCCTCTGCAATGTAATCTTACAAACTCTATTCGATAGATTATTCCTTTAGGAAGACACAGGTGTGGGTGAATTTAGTGAGACATCTCTGGGAACTGGCCAATCCGCTTGACAGAGAACCTCCAAATTGAAGAATTTCATAAAAATAACAAAAGTTCAAACCGATGCACAAATGCCTCTTCCCCTCTGCAATGTAATCTAACAAACTCTATTCGATAGATTATTCCTTTAGGAAGACACAGGTGTAGGTGAATTTAGTGAGACATCTCTGGGAACTGGCCAATCCGCTTGACAGAGAACCTCCAAATTGAAGAATTTCATGAAAATAACAAAAGTTCAAACCGATGCACAAATGCCTCTTCCCCTCTGCATTGTAATCTAACAAACTCTATTCGATAGATTATTCCTTTAGAAAGACACAGGTGTGGGTGAATTAAGTGAGACATCTCTGGGAACTGGCCAATCCGCTTGACAGAGAACCTCCAAATTGAAGAATTTCATAAAAATAACAAAAGTTCAAACCGATGCACAAATGCCTCTTCCCCTCTGCAATGTAATCTAACAAACTCTATTCGATAGATTATTCCTTTAGGAAGACACAGGTGTGGGTGAATTTAGTGAGACATCTCTGGGAACTGGCCAATCCGCTTGACAGAGAACCTCCAAATTGAAGAATTTTATAAAAATAACAAAAGTTCAAACCGATGCACAAATGCCTCTTCCCCTCTGCATTGTAATCTAACAAACTCTATTCGATAGATTATTCCTTTAGGAAGACACAGGTGTGGGTCAATTGAGTGAGACATCTCTGGGAACTGGCCAATCTTTTTTACAGTGAACCTCCAAAATAAAAAAAGTTTCATTAAAATTGCAAATGTTCACATTCATAACAAAAGCTTAATTCTGCCCGTACGGTTATACAACATATTTTTTTTCATAGAGCATTCCTTAAGGAAGACTTGGCTATTAGTGGCATCTATGGAACAAAGCTGTGAGCTGGTTAAATTTTATTAGAGTGAACATATATTTAACAAATACAAAATGTTTGCATTCTGTTAAATAGCATTACCCATACATACAAATATTTTGTTATTTGTTAAAAACTTCACATCCGTTATTCTACTACTTTGTTATGCTTAGTTAGTTAGTAGTTAGACATTAAACATTTTTGACATGAAATATTGCAATCGAAAATAAGCAAGAGCAAGAGGTGCTGTCAAATTGGTGCAAAAGTTAAAAAATTAAATATACAGACCTGTAATGAAGTTGCATTGTACTAAGTTGTATTAAAAGATGTTATATAAGATATGTTCCTAAGGAAATCCTGGGATATGGTCATTAGGGTCTGGAAATTTGGGAACTAAGCCAATTTTCAACCAATTTGTATGAAATTCCTTTTGGGTGTCTTTTAAGAGTCTCTTGTGGATCTTTTGAGGGTCTGTTGGGGGTCTTGTGGGGAGTCTCTTGAGGGTCTTTTCGGGGTCTTTATGAGTGACTTTTGGGGGTCTTTATGAGGGTCTTTTAGGAATCTTTTGAGGGTATTTTAGGGGCCATTTGAGGGTATTTAAGGGATCTTTTGATGGTATTTTAGGGTTCTTTTAGGAGTTTTTTAGGCGACTTTAAGGGCTTTTTGTGGTCTTTTTGGGACCCATTTGGGGGTCTTTTTAGTATCTGTTGAGGGTCTTTTTATGATTATTTTGAGGGATTTGGGGTCTTTTGATGGCCTTTTATCGCTCTATTGAGGGTTTTTTTGCCCCACAACATCAAATAAGTGTCACTTACACCGCGCGTAAAGGTTACAAGCACTGTTTTTTTTCGGTAAGTGTATATAGAAACACTTCAAGAAACAGTAACTAACTGATAATTTCTAATTGCAATGAATAGTCAAAGAGCAGTACAGAAGCACATATCAAATGTTATTACACCTCTGGGGCTGTTCCAGATCTCTAGAAAACAGCTTCTCAAATCTCAAGGCATAATGGGATGAAAAAATCAATAATCTTTTTCCTTCAATAAATATAACAAGCGCTGATAGTCCTTTGGCGCGTTCGGATGTAAGCATAACAAAAAAAAAGACGTGCACACGGAGTACACATAGTTTTTAATTTTCTCCAACACGAATATGACAAAAACAACTTACACCAGGCCTCTTAACTAAATGCACCCTTTTAACGTATATCTTTTTATTGGAACAAAAGAAATCTGAAGAGAGGCCTATGGAAAAAATAATGATAACAACAATAAAAATAAAGTTGGCTGTAACAAAAATCAAATAATTTGCAGTCGTGATTTCATTTGAAGCAAAAAATAACAACAATGGACAATCATGGGCAAGCCAAACAGTGGCTTTATGGACTCTTGCTCGGGTATTAAGCTTTTGCATTTCGCGATTACGACGTGCCGCCTTTAATTTGCCATACTGCTCGTGTGTTCGTGTAAACTATAAATTCATGCAGAAATATAAACGCATTGTTCCAAAGAATTTAATGATTTGATTGTCCAATTTATTTTTACTAACGATCACTTCATGCATTTCAGTTCAGTTTCGGTAACACAATCTTCAAATGACGACTAAATAATATGACGGATCGAGTCTCTTTTCGTGGGAGCGTAACTCTCACGTCTTTTAATATTCAACTGAAAGACGGGCGCCGCACGCAATGTGTTTTTTGTGTTTTATTACCCAACATAATCGTAGGTAGTAATGTTTTCGATATTCGTTTAAATGATCCAACGGGGAATTCTACGTAAATACTATCAGGAATAATCATAGGTTACTGTTGAAGACCGCTCTGCTCAAATTTAAGGAAAGCTGAGTGATCATTGAATCATGGTGCAATATCACATTTGTGTGGTAGTTGTCCACGTCATTGGCTATTGTACCCTGGGCAAAATTTCATATTTTGTTCGACAGGTAAAAAAAAATTGCCAGTAATCGCAGTTCTGTGTTTGCCTTTATTGTTTAGATAACGTTTAAAAATAGGGCAACCACTCTTAGGTTTTTATCGATTACTGCTTTTTTTCATGTACCTAAATTAATTTCTTTTAAAAACTTTATTAATGCCAAAGTCAAAGTTGTATGTAACTTTTAGATGAAGAGCCCATTTGAAATTTTGAATATTTGTTGTTAATATCTGACACACACACTAATATGTATGCAACAAATACACGAAACAAAACAACAAGGATCATTCAACGACCACCATCCAATTAATTTAAACGACATCTTTAAGATAAACTCAAATCGGTGCTTTGTTGTCCACTGACAACATCCAACAAGAGCAACCGCTTCGGGCTGTGACTCCGATTGGACTAGAACTATACTGGCAACTTTGAAGAACGTGCAAGTGTAATAAAAAACAAAAATAAAACATTATGCTGCAATTGGCATTTTGGCTCCCTTAGTTTTTTATACGAGGAAGAGAAGAACGCGAAAAAAGCCAAAAGGTATTGACCAATCGGATGTAAGCGCAGCAAAATCCAATGGTGCATCTGCATTGGAGATCACTCCGTTCTGTTCATGCGCTCAAAGCACAGATTATAAGCCAGGTGAACTTACCAACCATGCTAGCTGCATGTTTCATACGCGGATAGTTGGCCACTCGCTTGCAAATACGTCTTGGGTTGATGCTGACCATCGCTTCAAAGGCCTCTTTTTGTTAAAGGCACGCTTAAAAACAATATAGATATCTCCAGTAAGCACTACCAGTGGAAAATAATATTGCTTATTTCGACTCGTACATACATATATGAACAGTGCACTGTTCATGGAGTTATATTGCTCTCCAATCTTTACTAACTATAAGGGCACCTACCTTCCGGGCAAAACATGAGCGATTCATCCACACTTCTCTGCTAAAATACTGTTTCTGATTCTGATGCAAACCAAAAAGAAACTGCGGAAGATGCACACTCTGTTCACAGATTTAACGAATTCGAACAAAATCGCCTCTAGCATGTTTCTATACATGTTTTAGTGAGCACTGAGCGGTAAACGTTTTCTTTATAATTTTCCATCATTTGGTTTGGTTCATATTCGCCCGCGCGTGGTAAAACCGATCGATCAATTTATACTGAATAGATACTGAATAGATATTTCCATAATAGTAATACTAAATTAAATTCGAATTAAAAATGAAAAAAAATAAGTCAATGAAAAAAGTTTTTATCTTTTAATCCAGTTCGTTGCAAAGTCCAAAGTAGTGAACTACAGGTTCGGAAGTAAGAATTTCTAAAGAGACGTTATACAAATCTAAATTATCATTAAACATTCTCGTTAGATATTAAGAATATGAAAAAATAATAAAGCGTGGTCTAATCACAACATTACGAATGACTGATGACGACGAGTATAAATTGTTATTCTCCAATATATTTGCAGTATAGCTCTCTAGTGTAGAACACAGATTAGAGCACCATCAAGTTCAATAATAGAAGTGGATGGCCTGCCTTGGTTTTGGGCAGTCCCATTAACATATAATGTGCTAAAAAATGCAGAAAACCATCCTTTATAATCCTTAGGAATTTATATCATCTGAATAGAACTAAAAAGGATGTAATAGACTTCCGGTCGTATCGAGCGGGCGGCACGAAATATGTGCTGCGCAGAAACGAGAAACAACAATTAACCATTCAATTCAAAATATAAGACAGTACTTAGACACAGATCCAAAACTTGCGTGCTCAGTAAAAAGTAGTTCTATGTCGGTTCGGAAGAAAAACCTTATGAAGGCTTTTTAGTGCTTTATTTGAGAAAGAACGATAACGAAGTCTACGCGTTACATATAAATTAAGCTCGGAGGACTGCCCTGGGCATATATTAGCTCAAATGAAAATGTTTTGGAAGATCATTTGTAGTAACACGTGTAGAACACGTTCAAACATCCAACCGTCAATATGACTGCTTCATTCAACCTAGCTTTAGAGTTAGAATATTTTATTTTTAAAAACTTTTTTAAGATTAAGATATTTTTATTAAACATTAAAGTAATATACAATTTTGATTTAAAATTAAACTTATAAATAATATTAATATGTGTCGGCTCAACAAAAGGGGCCCGACGTATTTACATTGTCTTTTTTTTTGGTATTGTTTATTTTTAAACAATATTTTTTACTACTTAATCTACTACATGTTAATTTTTAATGTAATTAAATTTTAAACAATAATTTTAAAATAAAATAAGAATGAAAAATATTAAGCGGCGTATAAACAGGGCGAACTTCAGCCTCTGTAATATTGGTTGCCCGCCTTCTCGTAGAAGGAGACGTCTTGATTGTTAAAGATGTCATCGAATCTAGCATCAGTGAATCCTCTTATGTGTATGTACCGGTGACTTGGCTCGATTTCCTCGATTCGCAGTCCTTGCATCTCAGGACTTGGATGTGTTTCCAATGCGTCGACGAGTTTCCTCGCCATTCGGAACAAGTGGTAAGTTATTGGCAGCAGACCTGCTGCTTCGTATAGTTTTGTAGTCGACACAAACTTATAGCTGTTTGTCACCCTCCAGAGTCCTGTACAGATCCTTAGTACCTTCCTTTCAAATAGGGAGATCTTCTTCATCGTTGTTGGTGAGACGGTGAACCATATGGGGTAGCCATAGGTTATCACTGGCCTGATGAGTTGCTTGTAGATAAGCAGCCTGGTGTTGTTGGACAGACCGTTTCGTCTTTTAAGTAGCGGGTGCACCAAATGAAAAGCGTGGTTCGCTTTTTTCATTGTTTTGTCGATGTGAGAGTTAAACTTGAGCCTCTCAGTAAAGTTGATTCCCAGGTACTTAGTCTCTGACTTGGTGTTTATTATTGTGTTATCCGGAAGGGTGATTTTTAAGGCTCTGCACCGGCTTGCGATTTTTCTTATCCTTGTTTCGGTTGCTGGTACTCGGAAGCAGATGAGTTCCGTTTTATTGGCGTTGATCTTTAGTCCCCACTTCAGGTAGTAGTCCCAAAGATTTCCGAGGTGTTCCTCCACTCTTCGGGCAGCTATCTCGGGAGAGCGGGAAACTGCATACGTTATGGAGTCATCCGCGAAGAGCATAGTCCTTGTTCCGGCTGTATTTGTGGGTTGATCCGCCGTGAAGATGCTATACAGGATTGGTCCAAGTCTGGAACCTTGAGGAACTCCGGCTTTGATCCTTTTCCTTGTCGATGGGCGGTCGTACACCTGTACAAAGAAGACCCTGTTAAAAAGAAAATTTTTAATTATTTTTACAATATAATTGGGGAAACCAAAACTAATAAGCTTGTACAGTAGCCCGTTTATCCAGACACTATCGAAAGCTTTTTCGATGTCTAGCAAACAGGCCACTGTACTACTTTTGACGTTCAGTCCTTTAGTGACGTCACTGTGAAGCTTCAGCAGAGGGTGCAGCGTAGAGTGCTTTTCTCGGAAACCGTACTGAAAGGAAGGAATAAGATTTCTTTCCGTACAAAACGTATTGATCTTTTTACGGATCAATGATTCCAATACTTTACTGATACAACACAGTAAAGCTATTGGACGGTAACCAGTTACGCTGGAGCGGTCGGTTTTCTTGGGTACTGGTACTACCTTGGCCACCTTCCAGTTGTCCGGAAAGTAGCCATTGTTTAGGCAATTGTTGAAAATGATGGTTAACATCAAAATTGCCATACCCGGTAACTTTTTAAGCAAAAAGTTAGAAATCCCATCTGTGCCTGATGATTTTTTTGAGTTTCCACTCATAATCAAATCATTGACAACAGCTGTTCCGGTAAACATATCGACATCTACGGGTGCGTTGGCGCGATTTTCTTCACTGAACTGCACTATAGTATTTCCTGGAGAAGTGGTGTCTTCCACAAGACTTTCCACCTCTTCCAAGAAATCTGGAAGATGCGTTGGTGGTCGGTCCGTAAAACTCCTTTCATAATGGCAGGCAAAGGCTTCCGCTTTCTCAGCAGCGCTGGATACTGTTCGATCTTCAATGGTGATAATCTCTGGAATGGAAATACGCTTTCCAACCAGAGAGTTCAGCTTCCTAAAAGCATCAGGGCCTGGTTTGATGTCCTGGAGCCGTTTGGTCAGTTCATCTTCCTGAAACCTCCGCACAGCTTGACGACACATGTTAACTGTACAACGCATTTGCGAAAGTACAGACAGGTATTCGTCGTTGACTGTGTTAAGTGTCCTATTGAAGATTCTCTGAAGGCGTTTCCTAAGTCGTTGCTTGTGAGCATATATGGCCTGTATATGCGCAGGCAAGTGTTGGAAGCGATCCCTGCTAGTGCGAATTGTTTTCTGCCGATTAATGGCTGAATTCACTGTAATCTCAAAATTTCTGATATCATCATCAATTTCTGTATTCTCCAGATTTCTGCAAGCCGCTGGAATAGGAAGTTCAGCTTCAACTTCTGATCTAAACCGGTTCCAGTTTATTTTCTTAAAGTTGATGTGACGTTCAGGTGTTGGGGTGACTTGCACAATTCGCTGGTTCAGCCTCACTCGAAGCTCTATGGCCATATGATCCGAGTCGCTATCATGCGCCAAGCAGGAATAATTTCTTAATTCTGGGAGAATATTTAAGAAATTTGTGGTTGCCAGAAAGAAATCCAAAGTTGACGGTGTCCGAGGGTACGTCTTCCGGGGCTGTGAAACTATAGCCATCGTGTGCTGATGCGGATTTGAGTCCATCCAGTCTGTAATGGCCCTTCCTTTGTGATTGCACACTTCGTCCTGCCATCGAGTATGTCTAGCATTAAAATCACCTCCAACAACACAGTATGTGTGTCTAGAGGAGGTGTTGCAGACAGTTTGCAAATCCCGTTGGATGTCTTCCCTCGTTGCGTTACAGTGATTGTACACCGATATCACCAGCAAGGTCTCCACTTCGTTGACTTTAATGCTGACAGCTGTTGCTTCCATGCTACGTAGACCACTGATTTGCACCTTTTCGCCTGCCATAGTGTTCCTGATAAGGACCGCCGTCCCAGAGCGTCCACTGCCCTTGTCGACCCTGTGGATATTGTATCCGTCTGGACTGAACGGATTTCTCCCAGTGAGATTTGTTTCCTGTAAAAGAAGAATGTCAGGTTTATTAGTTTTAATAAATAATGTTAGTGTGATACGCCTAGCTAACGAATAAATGGAATTCACATTATATGAGAATATACTTATCCTGCTTATTGTGAACATAATTCACAAATAAGTCGACCCATTATAATTAGCAGGCACGACTTCTCTTGCCTTCTGTAGAATTGTAAAGAGGTCAGCTCCAAATAGCCTTTCCGTATCGTCGAAGATGTTGGCTTTTCCGGTAGATGGTACAGGTTTAACGGCTGGCTTTTTTATTGGTTTGCTGTTTGATGCTGCATGGCTGCTTGTTAGAGGCTTGCTGATCGTTGCTGGCTTGCTGGAAGTCCCGATAGCAGCTATACTAGCAAAACTTACTCCCTTTACTATGGCTTTTGAAGCAGACATCTGGGCGAATTTATGTTGTTCCTTCTTCTTTTGTGCGGTTTTAAGCTTTTCAGCCATCTTTTCCTTATATTTTGGACATCCTTTATAGTTTGCCGGATGTCCATTTTTCTGGCAGTTTGTGCAGAAAACGTTGTCGTCTTTTATATTGTCTGCATTTCTTGGGCATTGGCCAGGCAAGTGCTCATCTTTGCACTTGACGCATCTGTATTTCATGCCGCAATTACTTGCGACATGTCCAAATTTTTTGCAGTTTCTGCATTGAGTAATGCCCGCCGATTTTAGTTTTTCCCAATGCACCAACTGGTTCAAAAGGAGGGTTTTTGAGCAAACTGCCGCTTTATCGCAGTTCTTCTCCAACTCGACAATGAAATGATTAAATTTCTTGTCAGTCCTTTGAGATTTGAAGGGTTTCACCACTAGTACAGGGACACCCTCTGTCGTCAACGCTTCCTTGACATCTTCAGCATCAAAGGAGTGGTGAATACCTTTTAGGACCAACATTTCTTTCCTGTCCTCCTTTGCAGTATAAGTGTTAAACTCAGTCTTTCCCGATTGTAGGAAAGACCGAATTAGCTGATGGCCATCTCTGTTCATGGCCGTAACGACTGATTTGTTGCTGTTGATGTTGCGAATTCTGCAACTAATGTTGGCGCTCTTCGTGAACTTTGATAGTTCAGCGACGTTTAGTCTGAAGCAGACTATTGGCGGCATGGAAAAAGGTTTTGCTGTTGGTCCCGTAGTTTGGGATTTTTGGCTTGATGGAGCGACTGGTGGTGGTGCCTTCTTATTTGAGACCTTTTGGGACTCTTTTGGTAAAGCTGTTTTATCAACAGCAATTTTTTTATCAACAGCAGCCACTCCAGGAGAAGATGATGTTGGTGGCGATGATGGTCTGGAATTTCCAGACAACCTCCTTTTTTTTTGCCTTTGCGGGCATGGTTTCAGGAGAAGACCAAGCTTTGCGACTGTCTTCGTCGCTGGAGTTATCCTCTCCACCACTGCTGGATTCGGGCACTTCAGTATCCGATTCCTCGACAACGCTCATGGTTTCCTCCTCTGAAGTCGCTGAATCGCACAGCTGGTTCACTTCATCCAGCCTTCGGTACAACGACAAGAGGAAATCCCCACCATGGTTGGTTACTTGTTCCTTAATTAAGGACAAGACCTCGTTTACTTTTTCCTTCCTTTTTGCTTTTTTTCCATTTTATAGGGCTGATCGAAAGGAAATATTCTGAAAATATATATGAAATGAAAGAAAAATATTTCTGAAATTAAAAAATAATTAGTGAAATAATAAAAAATAAAAAGTAGCAGGTAGCGAAATGCTCGCTTTTGGTTTTGGGTTTTTTTTTTTCAATCGGTAGCAGGTAGCTTGACGATATGATGCGTGATCTGCGTGTGCTCGTGTTGAGCGCTCGATGATGACTGAGGTTTTAAAAAACTTTTATTTAACTTGACTTGACCCTTTTTTGTCTGTATTTTCGACTACTTTGAGGTCCTTTTAACCACGTTCCACGTGACAATTCCAAAATAATTTTTTTTATATTCCACGTATGACGTGTCGCGTGTGGCGCGAGGGTGAACATTTTTGGTTCGACTTCTTTTAAGTCATTTTTAGCCAGCTTCCACACGACCTAGAGAAATTTTGTGAGTAAGTCCAAAATAGGATTTTTTACATTCCGCTTATGACGCGTGTGGTGCGTGTGATTGGTTGAAATCGCGCCATTTTCTTGTTTTTTGATGTTTTTTTAACCATCTTTCGCACGACCTAGAAATTTTGTGAAAGGTTCAATGTCAGGGACCAATATCCCGCGTTTGATGTATGTCGTGAGCCGCGTGTGAAGCGTAGAAAAAAGAAAATACTTTGAAATAACCCCGAACTCAGAAACAGATATTATGGCGATTATTACCAAACTAGCGGAAATACCCGGCGTTTCCCGGCTACCCGAAATTTTCGATTTTCTAAAAATTTAATATACATGTGTATCTCCGATGGACAACACTTTTTGTAAAAATTTTGGAGACCACGGTCCTCGGGGTCGTGAGGCCCCATACAATTTTTTTAAAAAAATTATCCCGGTTTTCTTCAAATTTTATACACGTGTGTATCTCTCATGGATAACACTTTTTGTAAAAATTTTTTGGAGTCTTCGGGCCCGGGGTCGTGAGACCCATACAAATTTTTTCAAAAAGTTAACCCGATTTTCTTCAAATTTTTTATACATGTGTATCACCGATGGACAACACTTTTTATAAAAATGTTGGAGATCGCGGACCCTGTGGTCGTGGGGCCCCATACAAATATTTTTAAAAAAATTAACCCGATTTTCTTCACATCTTTTAAACGTGCGTATCTCCGATGGACAACACTTTTTGTAAAAATTTTGGAGACCACGGAACCCGGGTTCGTGAGGCCCCATACAAATTTTTTAAAAAATTAACCCGATTTTCTTCAAATTTAACAAACATGTGTATCTCCGATGGACAACACTTTTTGTAAAAATTTTGGAGACCACGGGCCCCGGGGTTGTGACGCCCCATACAAATTTTTTGAAAAAATGAACCCGATATTCTTCAAATTTTATATACACGTCGCTTGGATAATCGTTTGTCGAATGTGAAAAATTGAGGTTTTGAAGCTTAAATGCAGTTTTGATAGTAGAATTTTTGTCTACAATTCTGTGAAATCCGTTTTTTTTATCTATTTTAGTTCCCGAGATAATAAGTGTGCTTTTTGTCGTATATCCAAGGTCACTAACGATTTAAGTAATTTTTGTTGTTGTATGTGTCAAAAAAGCTACACATACGACAAATTTAAAACATACAACAATTTTTCCCATACAAAACCGGTTCTTGCGTAGATTAAGTAAATAATTGTCGTATGTGCCTTTTTTTAACACATGCGACAATAATTTACTGAAGGCTTAGTATGCGTTTGTCGTATGTCCTATAACAATTAACACAGACGTATGTAATTTTTAGGCTCAGTTGCAATCAGGATATCGCAGGTATCGGATGGCGAGTTTTCTGCTCCGAGTTTGTCGGAAGAAATTTATGCGTAATTACTATAATAATGCATGCAATAAATTTATGTTTTAAGTACTTTTTTGTTGTTTATTAATTGTTTAGCATAGGTGCCGAAATATTAGTCGAAGAATCTATTGACTTTTCAGCTGACGATGAAGACATCTTACCATCCATCTTACCAACCAACCTCCAACTGCAGACAATAGGAACACGGTTAAAAAAATTTATGAGCATGCAAATGAATTGCTTTTGCCAAATCCAGATTCCAATGAAATCCAAATCCAGATCGTACAAGTATGCAAGAAATATTTTCTAAGCACACTAAGCATATCAGAAAAAACCATTTACTACTTTTTCCCCAAATATTACAATGAAGAGCATAAAAAACCATGTACAAAGCGCGGGCGAAAGCGTACTGATGAGGATCGTATTAAGTCTGTTAAAGATCATATTTCCAGTTTCGCCGTTGTTGATTCTCATTATTGTCGTTCGACGACTTCAAGGCGATACTTAGAATCACACTTAAATTTACAACGGATATACGATTTATATAAAGTTAAATTTAAAAATCCAGTTTCAATTGCCGTTTACCGCAACATTTTCAATACAGAGTTTAATCTTTCTTTCCACCATGCTCTCTCTACAATGCAAATAAGAAAAGCTGTACAGAAGCTGAAACTTTACTTTATAAAAAGCATTTGGAAGAAAAAAGGTATACTAAGCAGAACGAGACAAAGATTTACAAAATATTGATCAGAATACTGCCATTTTAATGTATGACTTGGAAAATGTTTTCACTTTGCCTAAAATGTACACTTCAAATTTTTATTATAAAAGAAAACTTTGGGTATACATTATACAACCTCACTGGCACGCTTATTATTCCTGGTTTTGCTAAAGTTACTTACTGTGTTTTGTGGAATGAAACTGTTTGCGGAAGATCTGGAAATGATATAGCAAATGCACTCATTAAAATGTTGAACAAAATTATGGAAGACCATCCAAACTTAAGAACTTTAATCTTGTGGAGTGATTCATGTGTTCCACAGAATCGAAACCGCATCACATCAACCGCTATTCTACAATTCATACACGATCACCATAATTCAGTCGAAGAAGTTGTACAAAAATTTAGTAAATCTGGGCACTCCTGCCTGCAGGAAGTGGACTACGTCCATAGCGTGATCGAAAAATATCTGAGAAATATCGAAATACCAAACCAACTTACTCTAATCCGTCTTTATAAAAAAATGAATTTTCCAAATGTTTCGTTGAAAATATTGCAAATGAATCGAAAGGATTTTAAGAACTATGCCTTCAAATCTGAAAAACTTAATTTTAAACAAGTTCAATATTTTAACTGCAAATCCATCTTTTACTACAAAGACAATATCAATGAAATTGGGATAAAAACAACTTTCAAAGAACTTTGCTATAATAACGTTAAATTACTGATAAAACCTCGTTTTAAAAATCCTACAAAAACAAATGTATGGAATGAAGAACTTCGAATAAATTCAACCGAAAATATAGATGCGAATAAGAAAAGCGATTATAAAAGCAAGTTTTTATCGAGCCATTTTGAAGATAAACGAAACATCTATATAAATTTAAATTTATTTTTTATTTTCAAAAATTGTACGAATAAAGTTTTTTTTGTTTTATTTTTTCTTATAATTATCAATTAAACAATGTGCTGTGAAAAAAGGTAATTTAAGTACAAAAGAAAATAGATTTACTTAATTTTTTTATTTAATTTCTAAGAAATAAGTTTTTGTTATTAAAATTAAATGATAAACCGAATTTAAGTTCAAAAGAAAATGTATTTTTTTTTATTAAATTGTTAAGAACTTAATTTTTGTTATTAAAAATAAAAGAATTCAAAAAAGGCAATTTTTTTTATTTTACTTCAAAAATGTCGTTTTATCGTATGTAGAAGACTATATCACTTAAACATTTGATAAATCTTTGTCGAATGTGTAAACATTTTGTCGTATGTGTTTGGGAAACCAGGAGACTAGGTGAATTAGTCACATACGACAATGGCATTCTGAGAAAAATAGGCTCTAAATTGTCCCTTAATAGATATTTCGATTTTATTTTAACCCTACATCGGGGGTTTCGGGGCCGTGAGGTGCCATACAAATTTTTTAAAAAAATAACCCGATTTTATTAAAATTTTATAAACATATGTATCTGCGATGGACAACACTTTTTGTAAAAAATGTTGGAGACCCCGGGCCCCATCCCAATTTTTTTAAAAAAATTAACCCGATTTTCTATAAATTTTATAAACATGCGTATCTCCGATGGACAACACTTTTTGTAAAAATGTTGGTGACCCTGGGCCACGGGGTCGTGAGGCCCCATACAAATTTTTAAAAAAACTAACTCGATTTTCTTCAAATTTTATACACATGTGTATCTCCGATGGACAACACTTTTCGTAAAAATTTTGGAGACCCTGGGCACCGGGGTCGTGAGGCCCCATACAAATTTTTTAAAAAAAATTAACCCGATTTCGTTTAAATTTTATATACTATGTATCTCCGGTGGAGAACACTTTGTCTAATAATTTTGGATACCCCATATCAATTTTTTTTAAAAATTAACCCGATTTTCTTCAAATTTTATACACATGGATATCTCCTATGGACAAAACTTTTTTTTTTAAATTTTTAACACATAATATGTATCTCCTATTACAAAATTAACATGAAAAGTTTTCATTTTTATAGGTTGTTTTAAATATTTCATATAGATAACTTCTATGAAGATTTGGATGAATGATGGTCTGAATGCTCTAAATTTCATTCTCTCTCATATGTTAATACAAACCAACAAAAACTTTAAATCGTATAATATCATCTGATGATTAATTAATTTTTTTGTTGAGTATACTATTTTTATGATCCTACGCACAATTTACGTATACTTAAGAAAACTCCAAAGCAATGCATGGAAACAATTGCAATAAGGAAGCAAGAAACTGCCTTCATAATACAGCTAATTATCGCTTTAAGCACAATTTTTGTTAACACCAACTGAATAAAATTAGTACTGGCAGTTGGTTTGTAGACTAAAAATAACAAATTTTCATGCGTAAGAAGGGAGAGTTTCGTGATGTGATACCTACGGCTTATTTAACAATTCAACATTGTTCATCTTATTCTTTTATCATCACTCTGAGCTAAGCTATTTTTACATATCGCGAAAAACAATCGAAATGCTGAAATTTTTACATTTTACACACTTGATGTATGAGTATTATGTAAGGTGCGTGGATCGTTATCTATGATTACCTTGAACGGAATCCTACAATTTTAAGGCTTTAGTTCTCATAACTATATATACCTAGTTTAATTCTTTATATATGTACCTTTACAAACACATATTTGCTGCGTTTTCAAATAAATATACGAGTATGTGTATTAGTATTTAATAACTTAAGATGACCGTTTCTTTATCCGAAAAGAATCCCATGCTCTACCACAAAAACCTAAGTCGTAACTTGTAACATATTCATAAATTACCTTCTTTAGTATAAGAATATTTTGACAGTTTTCCACACGGCCGATATCAAGTAATTTATAGAAATTATTAACTTAACAAATTAAACACGTGTGTATAAAATTAGAAGAAAATCCGTAAATTTAAAAAATACATACAATACAACAAACAAACAAACAAACAAACAAACAAACAAACAAACAAACAAACAAACAAACAAACAAACAAACAAACAAACAAACAAACAAACAAACAAACAAACAAACAAACAAACAAACAAACAAACAAACAAACAAACAAACAAACAAACAAACAAACAAACAAACAAACAAACAAACAAACAAACAAACAAACAAACAAACAAACAAACAAACAAACAAACAAACAAACAAACAAACAAACAAACAAACAAACAAACAAACAAACAAACAAACAAACAAACAAACAAACAAACAAACAAACAAACAAACAAACAAACAAACAAACAAACAAACAAACAAACAAACAAACAAACAAACAAACAAACAAACAAACAAACAAACAAACAAACAAACAAACAAACAAACAAACAAACAAACAAACAAACAAACAAACAAACAAACAAACAAACAAACAAACAAACAAACAAACAAACAAACAAACAAACAAACAAACAAACAAACAAACAAACAAACAAACAAACAAACAAACAAACAAACAAACAAACAAACAAACAAACAAACAAACAAACAAACAAACAAACAAACAAACAAACAAACAAACAAACAAACAAACAAACAAACAAACAAACAAACAAACAAACAAACAAACAAACATACATACATACAAACAAACAAACAAACAAACAAACAAACAAACAAACAAACAAACAAACAAACAAACAAACAAACAAACAAACAAACAAACAAACAAACAAACAAACAAACAAACAAACAAACAAACAAACAAACAAACAAACAAACAAACAAACAAACAAACAAACAAACAAACAAACAAACAAACAAACAAACAAACAAACAAACAAACAAACAAACAAACAAACAAACAAACAAACAAACAAACAAACAAACAAACAAACAAACAAACAAACAAACAAACAAACAAACAAACAAACAAACAAACAAACAAACAAACAAACAAACAAACAAACAAACAAACAAACAAACAAACAAACAAACAAACAAACAAACAAACAAACAAACAAACAAACAAACAAACAAACAAACAAACAAACAAACAAACAAACAAACAAACAAACAAACAAACAAACAAACAAACAAACAAACAAACAAACAAACAAACAAACAAACAAACAAACAAACAAACAAACAAACAAACAAACAAACAAACAAACAAACAAACAAACAAACAAACAAACAAACAAACAAACAAACAAACAAACAAACAAACAAACAAACAAACAAACAAACAAACAAACAAACAAACAAACAAACAAACAAACAAACAAACAAACAAACAAACAAACAAACAAACAAACAAACAAACAAACAAACAAACAAACAAACAAACAAACAAACAAACAAACAAACAAACAAACAAACAAACAAACAAACAAACAAACAAACAAACAAACAAACAAACAAACAAACAAACAAACAAACAAACAAACAAACAAACAAACAAACAAACAAACAAACAAACAAACAAACAAACAAACAAACAAACAAACAAACAAACAAACAAACAAACAAACAAACAAACAAACAAACAAACAAACAAACAAACAAACAAACAAACAAACAAACAAAC